>KZ538175.1:19481-53796 GCA_000934665.2 Catajapyx aquilonaris | reverse complement strand
CCCCCCTCCCTATCCCATGTGTCACTTGACACGAGGAGGAACGTTCTTGGTAACCCTTTTGGAAACATAAGAAGGCCGCGGACATTTTCAGCTCCAGTAATGTAGGAGATGAATAGTCTCTTCTGCTTGAGTCTTCCCTGCGCAATGTGCAGCATTTGGTGAGCTAGAACACGAGCAGTCGTCGGCTTTACTGCCAGATTAACGTTAGCTGTGCAAACTCTACCAAGGGTCTATTAATTCTCGTGGAAAGTGTACATGTCTAGCGGGTTTTGTCTACACGGTCAAGGCATTATCCTCACTGTGCTGCTGCTAGCTTTTTTTTTTTTACTCGCGCTAAGTACATTTGGGAATGAATTAGTGCGACATCGAAGGAGCTGTTGGGAGTAAAACATGTCTGAGGGAATTCAAGTTTTTAATCCTTTGCTGCGGCGGACACGTGACAGAACTCAGGCACCTTGCTAAATGGAGTGAGTAGTATAAAGTGTAAAGCATTTATATGGCTGTTGTTTGTGAACAGGTACACGAAATTGGATAATTTTGACTAAAGACATACCATGTATCATACTTGACAATTTGATGCGACAGGCATATGAACGCGTGTTTTCGCTATAGTGTCTTTAAGAACGGCCTTCGCTCAGTAGCTAGATTGCATTTGTAATGATTTCTTTCATTGCGTCGATTGTCTCCGAGGTTTATTATGGAACACTTATTTCCTTCAGATGACCCCATAAAAAGAAATCAGGATTTAAATCAACGGTCGTTGTGGTCGCGGATTCTATAGGATATACATTAGACCCTCTAAGAAACTACCCATTGTCGTGGAAAGAAAGGCCTCCAATAAATTTTTGTTGCGAATTTTTTATATGCCTCGGTGTAGTTCAGTAACCTAGTAAGTTCGACACAAGAACTTGTACACTGTGTAATACAACAATGACCGGAGCCACCTTGCACATGAGGTACCCAGGGCATGTTGTGACCCATGTCGATATACTTGTTTAAAAAATTATTTTGAGGTCCTATAGTTACTATTATACACAGCCAAATATTATGGGTTACTTTCAAATTACTCCTCCTGTGTTTTAGTCTTGAATTTTACGCTTACTCCTGTTCTTTAGGGAACACTCGACAATCCTGGTCGCAACGACAACTTTAGAACTTTGCTGTATGATTACCATATCGTAAACTCTGCTTGTGCAATTAATCTGCTCCCCATTCAGATGCCATTTATATGCATGTCGTTCAATCTCAGACATACAGTATATGCTGTTCCGCGTTTAATTAACCATCTTGTGGATTGATGGCGGGGTACGTACATTATCTGTTTGCCGTCCGAAATTGGATGTCGGTAAAGACGAAGAGGGAGTGTGCACTCAGTCACTACAAATCGGAGGTACCGTCGACACCAAATCGGAATTTTCTGTTTTATAGTCAATTATCAAGTAGGAGTGATGGATTGATTTAATTTGTTCGCTAATGTCTTACCCAGCGTACCCAGACTTTGTTTCCAATTTATTGTAGTCCACAAAGTATGAGGGAAAAAGAGGCGTATTTTCTTAGGATATATTGATGTTTCAGCCTCCACTTGAGTGGGACACATCACTGGGAAATCTTGTTACGTTTTTCAGATACTGATTTCAGTTTTTGGTACTTAATAAACTTGGGCCGACAAATGGTAGGTCATTGTGACAATTGCGGACGGGAAATGAACTCGACGGACTATTGGGTAAGCTCCCAAATCCTCCACAAGTTGCCCTTTCCCATAATATTGACGGATGGGGTTATCTTGTATTTTCAGTTGACTTCACCGAGTTTGACATGCGGCGGAGGGCTTTAAGCGTAATATCGAATTGTCAGACATCTACGTGTCGAGTAAGATACGGTATGCAGTTGTGTAAACTGGTCACTGTCGTATAGTCAGCATAATATTGTCATTTTGTACACGTTGATACTGTTGCCATCACGATTGTTAGCTTAGGCCTTTTGAAAGGCATGGTCTTAGTCTTATTATTTCTTATAATGCGGTTCATTGTGGGTGAGGAGAAAACGATCAATGTTCCAGCTAGTTCACCAGTGTCGTCTCAGATTCAGCAGAATGTACTGTGGGCGTATAGTGTTGAAGCGAAGACCACACTGATCCGGTGAACTCATTGGAGCCTTTCCTCTTGATCGCGATAGTACAATATCGATGGCTTAGGTGCATGATGTTATCATGCGCCATGTGTGATCGACCGCACGTATCTCTGCAAGTGCCTCTTCTCCCACCACACCACTCTCCCCTTCCCCATCCACGCTGTGCTATGCACTCCCACTACTTCGCAAGCATCCCGACTTACCAACTTTTTGCATCACCGACTCCACTCCGGCTGTACGTTCATCCACCGAGTACATTTCCACAATGCCATTATGCTTTCAAGGCATATGCATTCTCTGCTTTGCTAGATGAACATGCGACAAGTAGCCTACATTCCGGCCATATTACTGCATGTGCCTGGGGTGCTTCTTTTCGATGACGAGAGCAGGGCTCTTCAGAGCAGGCATGTGAGAGCCTCATATTCCGGTGGAACGTTTGTCCACCGTACATCTTTTTTGCAATAAAAAGTGAGAAAATTAATGGATTATTTCTTCCAGCAGATTGAAACGATTGGTCCAGTTTTATTATGTGGCAAACCAGGCAGAATCTGAAACAATTAAAGTCATTATTGTTACATGTGCCCTATGTGCGTGAAACATCCAGAAAAAGTATACCGTGTGAGGTGTGAGCAGATAATATTAGGATGGGTGCACAGTCCTTTAGGCAAAACATACGCGTACTATCAAAATGTACCCATATCAGACATCACTAACTCCAAGCCAGATTTAAATTAATAATAATAATAATAATAATTGGGTAGTGCGGACCTCATTCGAGGTATTGCACGGAACTTTATTTATTTTGCAATTTTTTACATACAGTTTTTTTCGTCGCAACGCCCTGGTCCACGGGCGTATGGGGAAGGGTAGCTTCCCAAGGGAGGGCGCTCTCATGTAGTTTCTAGTCATTGCAGACCCTCTTAAACACCAGACCTTTTCTCCTGGCCCCGAGCAGAGAAGGGAGTGCAATTCTGCTCCGGCATGTCGGGTGAAAAGCGGAAAAAGACCCGGCCAAGCAGAGGTGACGGGGACGGGATTTGAACCCCGGCCTCCCGCTTGGCTGGCCAGCGGCGTAACCACTAGACCACCATGCCTCCCCAGCCAGATTTAAATTAAAGGGCTTTCCAGCATGCATATTGGGTACGCACTTTTGCTGGTGGTATAACTTCCTTCCAGAGAAGTGGTCTTTATTGAAAATCCCAAAGAACTCGATCCGTGAAAAGGGAGCGAGTCCCCGAGAACAATCTTTATTAGACTTTGAAATTGCACTTGCAATGTCGCTTTTTATGGCTAGAAACGGTTCTCTGACATGGCTTGCATCGCTTAATGACCCAAAGTCAATAAAGGCAACTGCTCCCTTTCCATACACATGCACACATTTTATTAAAGCACTGCCGCTGCAATATTCCATTCAGGGAGAGCAAACAGCAACAGAAATGAAGGTCTGCTTTTCTGCACTAATCCGCCATGGAAATGCCTCTGTGGGTTTTCCCCGTGAGTTCACTACCTTATTGTGGAGGTATTTTTTCCCCCTCTCTGGAGCCAGGCCTTTAATGTAGCTTATATGGCAATATCCTCCTCAGGGATTTCTTCATTGCCTATAAGTTGATTATACTTTGAGTGCCTGTCCATTTATAGTCTAGCGACTTGCTTAACTCCATGCAAAAACCACACAGACGCTTTCTCAGCCTAATTGTGCTTTGATTAGCTCGGTGCGTGGCTTGGTTTCATGGGGAGGATAATATTCGCTTCATTTTTTATTTAGAGGAAGGGTGTTAGTTTTAGTTGCTAAAACAGTGTAGTTGCTAATCGGTGGTGTAATAAATTTGGTATTTTATCATCAGAATTTTTTGCGTTACTTGCACTGGTATGTGCGTACTTTTAGACGCATTAGTTTTCAGAAAGGTTTTATACTGTATAGAATTAAATATTTAATTGCGTCTTATAAGAACATACCACAAGCGGACGGGAACGCTAAATATAGAACGCAAAATGCAATCTGTCATCATTTTTTACGATGGACATTGTAGGTTGGGCTGACACATCGCCTTCAAAATAATGTTCCCTGAGAAAAATGTTGCTTAACGGTATACAGTATAAGTATCAATGTATAAACGAGGAGTATGTACGAAAGTGTATACTGTGTGCAGTTTGGAGACTGGGAGCAAATACAAGATATTAAAGTCAACAGTATAGACGACAATCAAAACCACCACGTCACATTTGTGATTGATTACCCAGACCATACAAGCCGAAGAGCGGAATAACGGACTCACGGACCCACAAAAGCATCCTTGACTGGACTCCGTCTCTCTCAGGCACGCTAACCTCTCAAAGGGAATCTCAAATGTCATAGCCTTGTTTTCCTCAAACCTGTTGACAGAAGAGCGGCTGCTGACGTGATGCATTGCATCCCATGTCATATGAGCCAGTGAACCAATCACCAGAGGCACTTGTCCCCCATCTGTCGGATTTCGCGTCAAGTGACCCGCAGCTCAATCTGAACATTACATTCCTCAATAATCCACCCTAGGCAGGTGTCTATCGATTGTTGTAGTCCCATATATAGGGAACAGGCACCACGATACTTAAGTGCCGAACCGTAAACCGCACAACAGGCCCGAGGCTGTTCAACACGGCGGATAACATGCACTGTACTTGTCCTACGAGTGCAAGGCAGTCCATAACACTGTAGAGTGCACTATATATAAGAAGGTTTCAGTTGGGTTAGGTTTGTATAACCCGAGCGTTGAAGCGAGTCTGCTTATTCCTGTTCAGTGTGCACAATCTAAGTTTCTTCATGCTTTTGGCTGTGCGAAGGTACGACTATATAGTCGTTTACAAACTCTGCATTGGCACAGTACCAAACAGGTGAGCAATCTTGTTTGCCATTATAACAGTATTATGCTCTTCTCGCGTTTAAGCAGACGCACGTACAGGGACATGTGCCCGCCGGCACGTGTTAGCTTATAACTTGCCTGTGCCTTCTAGAGCCATTAGGGCTGTATACCCATCTAAGTTTGCTCGGGAGGTGCCAACTTAAGAATGGGGTGTGTGCATACTAGAGAAACGGGATTGCATATAGCGTCTAATGTATTATGTACTCTCTGTAATATAAGCTGGTATCAAATCCGTTCATTATAAAATCATGGCCTGAGTCATTACAGCATGTACGAGTAGGAGTCAAATGAATTGCCTACTTGTTAGTTACAAAAACATGCGGGAAATTTTAATCCCGCACTGGAAGGGCGTGCATAGGTACCGATATACTGTTTAAAAATTGTTTCATTAAAAAAGAATTTCTAATAATACAGGCTACACTTGCATGTTAGGGTTACAATGTGTGCCCCCTGATACTCTAAAGAAATTACCATTTTTCACTGAGTGACGCTGATGTATCCTGAGTTTTTGACAACAACTTTGACCAGTGTCAGGCAGCACTGTGGTGAAGTGGCTTTACTGAGAAAGGATCGAGTGTGATATTCTTTGAAATGAATTCCCCTCTTCAATGTACCCTTGATAAACATGATTTATATTATCTCTTACTATAATTACGTGTCACTATCATATTCGGCGAATATAGAGTAGGTCTTACTGTGAAAGCTATTTGATTGCGGAATGACAGCCAATCGTAAAACCTTTCACAATAGAGACTTCTTCCAACCGAGCACGACCCGCTAGTGACCCCACAGTATTGATCACGAAAAGAGCCTGTCACTGTCATTACACCGTCACGTGTAAGTTATGACATGTCTACGTAATAATATCCTTTCTTTCCATTGTGAACGGCACATTTCTGACTCTTTCACCTTAACAGTATATTGATCCACCAACCTACTGCCCATTTTCCTCATTTAAAAAAATAATACGGTATATACGTATACCTGGCCGAACCTGCGGCTATTTCCCCCGTCTCTCTCCCTATAGTGATATGACTTGATCAGCAGGTATAGAGACAAGGAGTGAAAAGCAGGCCTGTATCTGCCGACTATCTAGGACCATGATGCATCTTCTTTTTATAGTTTGATGCAGCCATGAAGGACTATCAAATGACACCGGCACGGAAGTGCTTGAGGGGAGTGGGGGGGTGGGAATACTTATCTGGATCATAATAATGCCTTTAGGCTGAGGGTCGTAACAAGCCATTTGCATGCAACCCGAGAGGCACGAATTTGGGCTTCCTTCTCGCGCACTCTGGGACCGAATGGTCAGTGCTTTTCTCGGCGGAATTCTCGCCTCTTTGTTCATGCAGCCATGCTTTCCCCGGATCTACGCCACGGGCATTCATTTTAATCAGCCTTGTTCAATAATGGGCCTTCTCCAGTGTTGTAATGCGCACAATTATTGTTAATGGAGGCAAAACTACTTGAAGGGGGGAAGGGGAAGGGGATGGGAGAAAACTTAACTTGTGCGTGGGAGGATTGGCCAGGTGACATACTAAGTCATTCTATAACAATAGGTTTGGAGGTGGGTCAAATGCGTGTTGTTGGAGGACCTGGAGCGTCTTTGTGTGCTGGTGAAATTGACGAATCAATTCTGATGTAACTTGGCATTTTAGAGGGGAGGGATGAGCTGGAGTGTTATGCGACAACTTGACAAGTTGGAGTAACATGGCGCCTAGGAGTTAGGCTCATTAGCGCGAGAGAGATGGGGATGTCAGCTATCTTCCAGGATACGCGGAGGAGCACTTCAGATAAGTAGTGCGACCTGCTATTATGCTGCCTTTTTAAAGGTGGGGGGTATTGTCATTGGCTATAGGTATCGATATCAGTATCCCGAATGTGAAATCAATATTGGCTATAGGTTTGTTCCAGTGTAAAAGTGGTTTTATAGCATAAACTTGTTGGGAATATTAAGGAGTTTGTTGCAAATTGACGTGACATTTAATTACTGCATCCTTTTAAAACTTGGGGGGGTTGTCACGCAATGATTTATAAAAAGTACTTTATGGATAACTTGTCCTGATATACTTATATCTGCAGTCGGCTGCCACAATACAGTTTCTGTAGTAGAACAGCAGAACTTTTGTCGGACAATATTTGTAATACGAAAGAGCAGCGAGTTGCCACGAGTTCAGATCCGGGTTACAAGTTTGGCTGTGCTCATCGAGATCCCCGATTTCATGGCCCTGACAGAAACTGCTCTCGTTACGTATGAGCTGACAGGCACACAAAATGTTTTTGTAATGCTCTTGGTATATTGATGCACGTCCGGTTCTAATCTGTCCGGAACATCGATGTTGATTCCGTGTTCATTTCCGCAAAGGCCTGGTAAATGCGGGCTGCAGCTCTCTTTTTTAACCCCTCCAGGCAGGCGAGCTGATGTGTGAAGTGTAATTACAAGGCTTGCTTTATTTGCACGTGGGTCTCTGCAAGGAACGTCACCTCGGCTCCAGAATTACGCCTGTAATCACGACGAGGTAGGAAGGAGATAATCCCAGGGCAAAGATTCATATAATCCTCTCACCCAAAAGCACACGTTGTACCCGGATATCTTCTCCTTTTCCGGGGTACGCAATAAGCGAATAAATAAATAAAATAAATAAATAAATTTGTGTGTTGCTTTATACATGGTGTTCCAATTGAAATCCCAGCGATTTTATGGCACTAAGCTGCGTATTTCAATCTGTTTCCTTTAGTGGTTATCTACAGTAATAAATGGTAATATTAGGCCAAATTGAATCATATATCCAGGCTGTAAATCGAAACTTTAATCTGATTGGAACAGTTGCCATCGAACGCCAATAAACAGGACCAACTTTTAAAGGCGATAAAAAGTATGAGCCCGAGCTACACAATATTATCAGTTAATTCATTTGATAACCACTGAAAGTACTGTTTAAAAATAAGCATGTTAGTGCTAACCATTACGAACATATCAATGGGAACACCCTGTATCCATGCGGCAAATTACGTGTCGTAAGATGTGGATGCAGTATCTAATTGTTGTGTACCCAAGGATGTATGGTTTAGCAGGATTTAGAAGGGTTGAAGAAGGATTTATTAGACGCAGAGTACGTAATTGACGGGGCTTTTGATGGTTTATGAGGCGGATTTATGGAATTTTGGCCAGATTTTGGCCGGATTTAATTATTTGAAGCAGGATTTAAAGTATTTCGGTAAAGCACACCCAGGATTGAAGAAGAACCATCCCTCCACCAGAGACAGGGGATTATAATACGCCATTTACGTGAGAGGCCGAGGGAGATCAATAATTCGGTCCCATCGATAGCATCAGGACGACAGAGACAGTTATTAGCAGCCCCGATATACGGAGATGAATGGAGGTTCCGTCCCCAGGTAATCCCAAGTTCAGGTGTGCCGATACGCAAGGACGTGAATTACAAGCGTCAATTTCACACGTTCAATAATCGAGCGGAATTGTACAAGCAAGCTAGCTGAGAAATTGGAGCTCACCATCCGAATTGTAGCGAATCCGGCTCAAATTTGAGATTACTCCTATAGTCTTTTATTGCCAATCTCCATTCTGCACTGGTACAACAAAAGAGTCCAGTCCGGGCTTAAAGTTGCACCAATTGCTTTAACGCCTTTAGGAGCCAGGGGAAAAAAAAGAACGTTAACTGGTGTTAAAATGAGGAAACCAATCTCATTTACCGAGCGAACAGTTGTGCACAGGGACTTGCAGCGTCCTAACCAAATAGAGAGCAACTTCCCACCTGAGCTGCCGCAAACTGTGCGGCTTTTTCAACTGTGGCTCCAGAAAATGAGTCGTTTATAAGTTAGACACTATTGGGCGAGTATTCAGGCAGTCCTAAGTCGACGCCTTATCTTCACGATCGCTTACCTAACGTAAGTAGGAACGGTCAGCCAATCAGCTACTTTCTATAGCAGCGGGAGCATTCTGATTGGCTGACCGTTCCTACGTTAGGAAAGTGATCATGTAACCCATACCCCAACGATAAGGATACAGAACGCCAGAAGAAGTCGGATCAACTAACATGTCCATTATTGGAATTTCAATATAGTACATATTTTCTAGTAACACATAGTGCATGTGGGAGATAAGCAAGGAGTGGAGTGGCTCTCGGCGGATCCTGCTGGGCCCACCCTGCCTGCATATTGAACGTGCATTCTGGAGGGCACCATTGATAAATCCCACTCCAGTCCCACACGGCATATCAACATCTGTACCGTTTCCCCTAGTTATAAGCCCGCGGCTATTTCCGTACCGATTGTGCATCCGAATTGCGGCTGGAATGAAAATCGGAGGCGTTATTTTGCTGGACCATTTGCGAGCGCATGGTGCAGGCTCGCTTCCACATGACAACCGAACGTATTCATTCTTACGCGGGTGTGTATTTATTATACAGCTAAAGGCTAGCGGCCCAAATTGCCCCAATTTTTTGCCATTTTTTTGGAGAGTGTTACATGCTATGGATTGCACACCCAAATGCACATTAGACATGTTTGCCGCCAATGGAAGGCCATTGTGAAATCGATGGCTTTATGCAGGTCCATTTCACTGTAACAATGCCTCGTGAGCGTCATATTCAATGGCTAGCATCGGGTGTATGTTGGCTATGCAAAAAGTGAGCAGTATTGAACGGGAAAATAGCATTGTGATGGTTATCACTTAAGGCCAAGTAGTATTACAGCCCAGTTTCTGTTTATAAACAGAATTCAAGTATTAATCAGAATGCTGCGAGCAATCGGAGAGATTACATTTTTCTCTCTCTTTCCATGCCCAATGTAGCAGTACTCCTGGTTGGAAGCTCGAAAAAAATGGGTAGATATACAGTGGAAGTGACATTCGACTGGACACAAAAGTGTGGTCGCTCGAGGCACTCGTTTTTCACACACATACCACGCTGAAAATGAGAGTGTGAGCTCTGGTGCTGTATGCGACGCATACTGGTTAGTGTCCCTGTATTACTGTGCTTACACCGCAGTTATGTTTTATTCCCTCTCTGGCTGCAAACTTTCATCTGCTGCCTACACCATATATTATTCATGCCAAATCCCAGTCCGGTCACATACATTATTTCCATGAAAGTGTCGGCCAATACCTGTAATTTGAATAAACATTGGTTGTATTGCTGTAAGCTGTATTAAATAAGCCATATACATGCTCTGATTTAACCATTGTTTGAACACACATCGCCAAGGTCCATAAATTGAGCTGGTACAGGCAACCCACAGGATTGCTTTGAGGCAACGGTGCAAATTGGTCATTTATATTTCCCCCTCCCTACTCCTCCCCCCAGCCTCTTCCATATCCCCACATATGTTTGAGCGTCAGTGACAAGGTACGTGCGTGACGAGTGGTGAGTAATAAGGCCCGTGGAGTCAGCTGGCATGGGGAAAGGGGACGTGGTCAGCACTTTAGCCGAACATGATGGACAGCAGGCCGGAGGGGGAAGTTTTGCAGGACTCCCCTTTCAATTCCAAATTCAGCCTACCCTACCACCCACCCAGCCCTCTTTTCTGCCTCCAGGTCTGTGGTAGATGTGTGTGGGTGACGGGGATTTTCACGCCAGGCCCCCAGGGAGGGAGACTCTTTTGTACCGCCATCTGTTTTGGGCTGTGTTGACGACACACGCGCCAGAAATCATGGAAAAAGAGTCGGGAATCTCAGTCCAGGATAAAACGCGCACTTTCGCTTCCTTTTGTGGATGCTAATTAGCTAGTCAGAAAGGTGGGCTCACTCACGCGGCCAAAGGATCTTCATACCTGTGCTGGTCTATGCCGTGCAATTGTCTGGTGCAAAGTGGGTTTTAAAAAATTACACTGTACTCCCGATTATCCGGGGTAATTGGGTGTCGACGGATAATCGGAAAATGATCCTAGATACAGTAAAATGAGCTATTCGCAGGTTTTTAATGCACGACTGTACATACTATATTCTGCTTTTAATCAGATTTATTCAAAATTAGAAAAAATTCCGTAGATTTTTCGTTTGTCTTCTGAAAAACGTTTGTTGCATTTCTTTGTTTGCGAGAAAATTGACATTTTTTCGGACTTCTCTTTGTTTTAGCCATGACGGATTAAACGCACGCTGATAATCGGGAGTACAATGAATACAATTTTATTATCACAAAAAAATTTCAAAAAATATACAATATTATAACCACAAAAATCTTTTCACAAAGACACCATTTTATTATCAAAAACCAAGATGGAATTTAACCTAAGGCGTGAGTAGAAGGAGTAGGCTAACCCAGAGTATAGTCGAGATATAGGCTTGTTTCTGGTGCGTGTTCTCCTGAACAGTTCTCGAGTAAATAACAGGGAGAATACAATCACAAGCACAATTACGCAGTGCCGATCTGAGTGAATCTGGAAATCCAAATCGATGTTGGACTGCGGCTCGTAAAGCTCGGTTGCGCGTTCCTAAAACTGAGTTTCTCAGACAATTTCCCTTTCACTACAGCTGTCGCTGGTGTGGAAAGTGGGGTGCGACTTTTTATGATTAAAACTCACCAACTGCGGCCACATTAAACCAGGGGTGGAGATGAGCAAGGCTGCTTAAAGTTTCCTGCGCTTTTCAAAAATCCGAAAATACAGGGTGTCCATGGATCAGTAAACGATATTTCCCTTCTGGTAATTGTCTTATAAATGATATTTAATTGCAATTATTCGGTCTTCGTTGCTTTCATAGTCATTAATTAGCTGCACAATATTCAGTCTTCTCTTCCTTTAAATTAATTTTTTTACGATTGTTCTATGGTGTTTACGGCCTGTAGCATATTTATGTCAGTCATGTTAATGATGACTAGCAACTTATGTGATGTACTATAATGAAGGCATGCATGGTGTTCAAATTGAAATGCCTCAGCGGTTAACGAATTTTGCCAATAAGGCGCTTATTTTAAGCAGATGCTTTGAAACTGTTACTTTTTGGGTTATCAAATATATTAGCTGATTTTATTAGGTTCAGTGGAAATCATATCAGAGGCCCAGTTTCACTCCCTGTGGGAGTGCCATCTGGTCCAGAAAGAGCGAGAAAATGACTCGACAAATGTGTGGCATGTTTGCATCTCCCCCTGGTTTTTGTTTCCAAGCTGGCAAAGGGCGAGTTTCCCCTCAGAAACCATACAAGCACAATGTATACTGTAGAGCAGTGCTTCCCAGACTTTTTTTTTTCTTGCTTACCCCTTTTCAAATATGTCAAGACAGTTTGTACCCCCACTCCGATCCTGATACCTAACAATAGTAATTGCGGGAACTTACCAGTTAGTGTGATGGGCAAGTTTTCTTTCGTTCACACAATATGTGGGACAATTGGCGTCAATTTAAGCCTGAGATATTTCACAACACAGAGTCGATCATCTAATTTTGTTTTATGCACGTTAATGCCGAAAAACTTGCTTCACACAAAGACGTAGTAGTACACATGGTATTAAATACTTCAGAGCACAGGTTACTATAGGCTGGATAGTTTTCAAATTTTTCAGCCAAAAAAATCACAAGTGTTTTTGGCACAAATTCAAACAAACTTCCATTCGTGGAAATTTCGATGATCATTTCCGATCCTGTGCTGACATGACTGTGCAAAAGTGGTAAATAAATCTCGGGAAAATTATATCTAAACTGTTGCGCCAATTGATTCATGTGATCCGATACTAGTGTGTTGACATTGAACACTGTCCTCCACTGGCCCATCTGCAGTTGCTTCGAAATTTGACATTTTTGAGTTAACACTGTCATGTTGCTTCTTGAGTTTCAACGCGAGTGCTGAATGAAAACAGCATCAGTCAAATTCCTCTGCTGCGTATGATAAAAACTCACTAAAATAATAATAGGAAAAAAGAATGGTCTAAGTAGGACAATTTTGTGCGATTTTCTCAGAAATTGGTCGAAATTAGTTCATAGCACGTTAATACAAGTAGGCCCTTTTCGTAACAACCTATTCAATTATTTTTTCCTAGCAGCCACATATCCCATGAATCAAGAAAATTCCACAACTGCTACTGCGAACAGCATTCAGGCCACAACTGAGCAAGGTTCCATACACTGATGACTGATACACTAGAATGGGAATAAGGCGGGTTAGTTGTCCTGCACCTGCTGGAAGACGTATCTACTTTGAAGTTCCACGGTGCTGCATGTTGACCCTACATGGAACTACAGTAATTTCTTCATTTCTGGTCAGACCGCCGATATTTCCACTTGATTATGTGCCATTATTATTATTTTTTTATTGTACCCCATTCTTGGACCTTGGGCCCTTATTGGAGGAGTGGGATACCACCATTTGTTTGGAACCATACACTGGATGTGTTTAGTTGTTCCAAGGGTAAGTAGGAGGGGATGTGCAAAGTGCAAGTGCAATGTCGTATATTGGTTATTTTGTGAACTCCCCCGGGTGAATTAGTCTAACGGAAATTTCCACCCGAGACGAAGCCAGAGATGAAGGGGGGAACCCTTGGCTGGGATCGAACCCGGGACCTTAACATCCGTGGGCGCGTGCGTTACCGCAGCACCACTCCGCCTCCCCGATTATGTGCCATTAATCCTTATTTTGGTTGGTTGGTTGGTAGGAAGGGTTACCCAGCTTGTATATGGCTCTTTCTGAGTCGAGCCTTGGCAGCCGGGGGTAGGAGAGGAAGGTGTGGGATTGCAAGGTATAGGGGTGGGTGAGAAGGGTGGGGGGAAAGGAGGGCTGGGCCCGGCTGTACTGCAATGCCGGGTCCAGCCCAGGGACGGGGGTGGGATAGTCTCCGAAGCACCCCGTCCGACCAAGAAATGCGAGTCAGGTCCGAGGACCGCTCGAGGAAGAGAATACCGTCGCTGGCGAACCAGCCGGGACCTCATAATTATTGTATATTTTAAATTTCCTTATCGTCCTGGTCTCAAGTATTCTATCGCGAATCAGGATAATGCTTCTCACAAAATACAGTATAGAAAGCTGACGTCATTGCCCAAAATCTTTCGCGTACCCTACTCCCAAAATTGTGTTCGCGTACCCCAGTTTGAAAACCACTGCTGTAGAGTGTAGAGGTAGACTATTAGTCTATACCTGGCGAACCCACCTCAAATGCAGTGGCCGCTTCCCCTCTAACGGGCTTCCTATAGTGACCACACATGCTCTTTACCCTAGTGATGACCTGGAATGCCCAGAAGTAGTATTTTACTAATGCATATAACTCTTTTTCACGGATGTGCTGAGCAAATTCTACTGTGAGTGAGTGGGTTTCTGATGACATGTTCCAGTTTTGACCCATCGTTACCAGATGCTCCTATTTCTGGCTGTGTACTCCTGTCAGAATGGCCGGCAAACCGTTCAATCCAAGTTTCAATCTGTGTTGCTAGCAGATCATATTATTTTGTGATAACACCTGAATGTCATAATTCCAAAGTAACTGCTTAAAAATAAGGATCTTAGTGCCAGAAACGGACATTTCAATGGAACTCACTGTGTACTTGTCTAAGAAAACAACGACAATTATTATGAGGGAAAATAACAAGAATATCATCAACAGCAATAAGTAAATAAATTAACTGCACTTTTCGTGTGATGTAACTTGCAACGTTAACTGGAAATTTATCCTGACTATTCAGAGCCACCCATATGTCGTGCCTGTTTAACGGGGAGTCTAAGTACGAGGATAAATATTAACAAACTCCTCAAAATGAAACGTAGAATACCTCAATGAAACAATATTCTAATTTTGACTAGCAATAGAAAGTACTTTTTTGTAGAGGTGGGGTATAGTAGGAGCAATCAAAACTACTGCCTCTATAATGTATTGTCAAGCGTGTGAGATTGACAAATACACATGTCTGTGTACTGTAGAAAAACATCGCTGCATACTGTGTGAATCTAGTTACGTACACCTGGAGCTTACAGGTTAGGGAACAACATGATGGCCATGATATTACCTATGCGCTACTGCTGTGACGTACACGAGGTTCATCCTACCGCAGCAGCCTGAAACACAATGTGCTACTACAACTCCTGTTGCCCATAGTACACAGCATAAAATGGCAACAGGAATGTCAGCGGTTCGCAAATAACTCGCGCATCCGCATGAATACTGCATGAATGTATGCTAATGTAATGAGTCAACTGTATTCACACGAGTGTCCAGTATTCACACATATGGCGGCGAATGAACAGGTGTGGTTGAGCGTCGAGAGACACAATGGCGTCCCGCTCAAAGACTAAATCCGCGCCACCAGCGTCATGTAAATGTTCCACCTTTTAACACCCACTTAGCGCGCCGCGTCAGTAAATAACATCACGCCTATAAATCGCATTATGTAAATGTGCTATTGTGACAGCAGTGTCCAAACAGCCTCCCCTCACTTGCCTTTGGGAAGGCACAGTTGCCTGCTCTCTTTGTACTGTACATCCAGGGGGGGGGGGGGGTGGAGAAGAAGGGAAAAAAAATCCCCGCATGAATCTGGACTTTCTGACTCTTGTGCAGCTATTTTTGCTCCAGCAGTTAGCGTATAGCGTGGTAGCTTGGTCCCACGCTAATGCCCCGGCATTAAAAGGAGTTGAGAAAATTTGCATGCCTAACTTGCTTCGCTCAAATGGCCCTTGACGATGATTACTGAGGCCCAAAAACAACGACAATAGCCCCCCGTGAATCGCGGCTCTCCGGAGGAAAAACCTGTGAACTCATCTTTAGGTACCAGGTAGGATGAATTAAGAAGTTCCTACCTGATGCCAAATTTTCCTCAATATATCTCCATTTTTATATACAAACGCAGCACAGCGACACAATGAAAAATGTAGACCAACAAGGTAACAATTATACGTACCTGCTTTTATTCGATAGCGATCAGGACCGCTCTATCTATCAGTGGAGTTTGCATGTTTGGGGTGGTCTGTGCTAGATGTCAATAATTCAAGGGGGATGACAGGTCGAGCTAAAGGCTCTCTTTTTCCTTGTCGTCAGGCAAAGCCGTGGTGGGAGAGTTCGGGTTCAGCGTGGAACCGAGCGACACTGTGGTTCTTCGAGACCGGGCCGCCGTTTTGGACTGCGCCGTCAAAGGGCCACCTGGGGCCTCCATCGACTGGAAGAGGGATGGACACTCTCTGTCTTTCCAGGCGGATTCCAGAAGGTATGTAGGACACCACTTTTTTAGGGGGGTCCGGTTTCACTCTCGCTTTTCCCCCAGGATATACTCCTCCGCCATTCACTAACCAAACGGGAGGTATTGGCAGGGTTGGAGCGTTTCACGAGCTGCAGAGTATATGGACCCTCACGTTTCAGCTGCTATAGTCGAGCCATTTATTTTCTCATGCCCATATATTTTAAATCATAGGTTTGCGAAAGATCTCTGAGCTATTTCATTTATACACCATACACTATAGATTATACGTTACCTGTAACAATGAGAGATGGGGACATGAATATTGAGAAAACTGACGCAAATGAGAACCTGTGGAACTTCCTTTATTAGTAGGCTATATTAATGAGCCAGAATGAGTCAGATTATCACTAAAGTAAATACTATTTGATTCAGTTGTCCTCGCTCCTCCAGCCAGTGAATAGTTGTGCACACTTCCCAATTTCAGTGCAAGGTAATGAACAGCGCTTTTGAGACTAATGCGGCTGATGAACAAGTCTACTGTTTACTACCACGTCCTGTACTAAATATCTGTTTACTGTTGATGTAATATCAAGGGACGTGCAATTTAATTCACCACGTAGCAGATTTGACTATTTTATTCTGGGCCCTAAATGGTTTTTCCTGCTTTTATGATGCTCCAAGTTAGTGCTTTTCCTAAGCGTGCTTGGTCCGCTCGTACCTAAATTACATGATGAATCATTGCACGGAGGGAAATTGACCATGCCATTTTGACGGAAATTGTGATGCACCAGTGAGTGTGGTGAGCAAATATCAAAAATGAAAGGAAGTCGTTAATTGAGGAACCCGCACATTACACCCCACACGGCTTCATACACTGTACTACAATCGACAAAATCAAATTATCGCCATTATTGTAACAGTAAAACAACGCCTACAATTATTATTATTATTATTATTATTATTATTATTATTATTATTATTATTATTATTATTATTATTATTATTATTATTATTATTATTATGCTAATGTCGTAAGAACATGTGCTACATTTGCTATATGCACACAATGTACGGTAATTAATATGTCGAAAGAGGTATAGATGGGTGATATTTCGCGAGGGCAATGAGTGAAGGGAGAATAGAGGGGGTCTCTTCCAGGGTCTGGGCTTGAAACCATTGTTCGTACGAAGGAGCGGAAGAAGAAGAAGGCAGGCAGCACTCTCAGAGCTGGGACGGCTAATGCCCTATTATCATAATGAATGTGTTCTGAATGAATTAAGAGTGTTTTCGGAGGAAATCTTTTCTCTCGTGGCCCAGAATATTGAATCAATTCAGTGCAGCGGATGCACCAGAGGGCTTCATTTCCAAAGACGACCGTACAAAGGCTTTTGGCATGGGATTCATCGTGACAAGCGAGCACTCGCCAACTTACGTTGTTCCCAGCGCAGACATTTCCAGACAAATTCCCTCATTTGTCTGCTCTCCCACTCGAACCAACAGGAACAAGGAAAAAGCTTGATATCATAATGAGGGCGTAATTATTTGAGGGATTGTCCTATTGCCTCAATGCATTTGCAGTGGGCGTAGAGTCGTAGACTGTCAGATGTGTTAGTCAACTTTAGATTTCGGAGTTCTAGTTGTGTATCACGCGCTGCTCCAACACTTATGATGCGGGAGCCATTTTTTATCAGCACTGAATTCCAAAGTGTTTCTTAAAATTTAAGCCAGTTTGGTTAACAGCGGATACATGTCAGATGATATTAAATATCATCTGACATGTATCCGCTGTTATCGATTATTGCAAGGCTTGTGCTATACTAATGTGGGAAACTTTGAATCATTTGCATTTCAATATACACGTAGGCCTACTGTACAGTACTATGCAGTAAAAGGTAGAGCGAATTGCATGTACTGTATACATTATTAGTCTAAAAATAATAAGCTAGATGTACAGTTTGCATGTAATTATGGTCAAGGCGTGGGCTTTGAAATTCATTTAAAACCAAACAGTCCATCACCACAATCATTAATGTTATTGATCTACAGATAAAATATTGCATGGGCTCGATGCTCTCCTAGATCATTTATGGAATTATACGAAATAATTGAATATTGGAGAATTGGAATTCCAAAATATGAAACTAGATTTATGAGATTACGATAAAATCCTGATATAAATACCCTATTGTGTATGATATGGAATATATGAGTATGAACTGTACATCAGTGCTGTACATGATTGTTTTCAAATATATACGGTGTATTTTTTATATTTTAAATTTGCTCCTAGGGAACTAGTGCCCTTTATTATTAGTACAATAGGCGAAACTTTTGTTAGATAAGGACGGAAAGAGGTTATTGAGAAACTCTTTTCGAACGACGCTAGCTTGCAAGAAGCATATATTCTGAGGGTCTTTTCCCATAAATACGTCGGTTGCAAAGTTTCGTCTGGGGCTGGCTGATCTTTCGCCTAGGGCTGTCTCTGGGATCGTTGGTAACAAGTGAAAGTAAGGATTCAATATGAAGTGTGAATTGGATTGCGACTGATTTCCTCCTGGAAGCGGAAGGTTCCCCTCCGTCTGGGAAATCCAGTGTCCGCTCTGCTGATTCCCCAAACTTCGTTTGCTACATGCTTGCGCTTCGATTTGGACTGACTGCTTCGTCCTCCAGAGCCTGACTCTCATGTGTCAACCAGGGAGGAGAGGTAGGAGATAGTTCAAAAAGACTCGACCTATTGCCCACAAATTAATGGGATCTAACTCGCGACCTGTACCCGACACACTGACGAAGCAGACAGCCTGTCCAGACAAATCAGGGGGGCTCCTGGGACACACAACTTTTTCCCCCTCCTTTGCTAACTGTAAGAGATGGTCGGGTTGTCATGGCTGCCATATAGGCAGGCCCCCGACTTACGTAGATTCGGACTTGCGTTTACAAATCCGACATACGCCAAAATCAGAAATCTACGGAAAATTTAGTCGCATCTGAGCTTACAGTATTTACACACGTCTTTTAGCTATTTAAAAAATACACCCTTTATAATTGACCCATATGTGCTCGGTGTTGGTTAACAATGGTCACCTCAGATTCATATAGATAGATTTTTATAAAAGTGGAACCTCCTGCAGACATTGTGACATACTGCATATACCGTATGTATCACACCGACCCTGATGTCGCCATCTGTAAAGTGGTGATTGCCCTTCGTTTCATCGCCCACTGTGTAGAGGGTGTATCGTATAGTGCGGACATTTTATCATAATCAATGTCTGACATTAAATACTTTCACGTTTTGACGTGAACATTGCGCTTTAATCATTCAGGCACTGCAATTTCCAGCCGTTTTTAACCGCACCTTTTATTAATTTGCGCATTGTAACTTGTCACGGCATTTTCCAGAGCAGAGATGTGGTTGTGCGAAAATAGTATTTCGCTCGACGAACGTACGCCCACATTCTGCTATGTGTATGGAAAGGTAGCTTTAACTGTATCATGTGAAATATAACGTATTAAGTGATACTAATAAATGGGCCGTGTGTGTCGTGGCGTAGGTCCGAAATAATTAAGTAAAGAAAGTGAATCTTACAATTAATCCTAAAACAAGTACAGTATATAGGTACTCGTTTCACGCCGCTCCATTTTACGCCGTTTGACATTAGCGCCGCGCCGCGCCGGTTTGAAAATGACGTTTAAAAAAATTAAATAGAAAAATTTGCGAAAAAATTGACGATAACAACACTATCTGAACATAAACACATCACTGCAACACTTCTGAGTCCAAACACACGACCATAAATGCTCTTTTTATCCTGGTGCCTTGTGGCGGGGTTTATCGCGAAATTGTTGGTGTCGGCACTCTCTGAAGTCTGTTAAATACCCTACGCCGATACTGCAGTTCTTGCCAAAAGAAGGGAAAAGAGGCCTCAGAACCCGATGATCCTCAACCGGGAACTGCCCATTAAATGTGCATAAATTAAAATATTCAGCATTAAAAGCAGCAATTTAAGTACTGACTGAGGGAAAATTGGGAAAATCTTGGAACCTATCTCATTTACTTCCGTTATAATTTTGTCTTGTTTTACGCCTTTTCACTTTACGCCTCATTTTGCTGGAACCAACGCAACGGCGTAAAATGGGTACTACCAGTCCTGTGCTTCTGGGTATAATTGGCTTACAAACATTTTGGACCAATTTGCAAAGACAAGCTCAAGCTACAGATGAAATACTGTGCATCTTCCTCAGTTATTTTGGCCAAAGTTTTAAAATATCTGGTATAAGGAGGAGCGGTCAACAGGCGATCACCAGCATGATTGATTGGGACCTCATTGACTAATGGAGAGTTCTAGCAAGTCCCAAGAACGTTTTCGCAAAATTGCAGTGGAAGTTTGACTATCACACCAGCACTTGACGCTTTCGTATTTACAGACCTACCGGTTCCAGAGAAGCTTTACCGGAAACTTCACAATGCCGTGCGAAATCTGAACATTACACAGGTTGTGCCTTTCTCTAGCAAAACTTGTTTCCTTCGTGCCGCTCCCCATAATTTTTTAAAACTTATTTTTTGGGCCGTTCACTATACAGTATACGAGGCGAAGACCGTCCTACTATAGTGTGACACTAGGGAAGTGCAAAAGTTTGTATGCAAGTTTAAAATATCCCTGGCGGTTCCATTTGTGCCGAGATACCCTCTCCCACGTGCGCTAATTTGCCCGAGAAATCGTAATAAAGTGTACCTCCCCCATGTTGTTTAGGGTCCCCCTAGGGAGACCGAGTTGGCACCTACTCGGAAACTCCATCCCAGCTCCCAGGAGGGCTCTGCTTCAACCTCCTTCCATTTTGCCTTGCAGGTCGGTCCTGTCGAACGGGTCGCTGTACTTCAGCAACGTGTACCATACCCGTACCGAGAAGCCAGATGAAGGGGTGTACCAGTGTGTGGCTACCTTGCCTGGAGTGGGAAGCATCGTCAGCAGGTCGGCCAATCTTCAGGTGGCTTGTAAGTATCTCTTTCCGCCATCTTGGGGGAACAACGGCGGCCATTCAGGGCCACTTGTGGGGCCCTACAGGTCAATACCCTGTCTTGATGCCCCCCCCCCCCCAGAGATCTGGTTTCAGCCTCGGTGTGCGTGTTAACACTGTCATCTGTTTGTGGAGTATGGTGCTTGAGAGGCTTGAAAGTATAGGCGTGATTCAGTGCTGGAACAGTTTCACCAAAGTTCCAATTAAGGAACTTTTTATTTGAAAGAGTGTCGGAAAAACGTGCCCTAAAGCTACACATCAGCAGAACTCCAGCAAGGTGCAAGTTAGGACAAATAAACCCTTCACCGGTGACATACGGTAGTACAGGACACCGGACACAAGCCCATCTGTTTCAAACTTGTTCGCTAATTTCATATAAATGGCCAAGCTGTTACAAACTTCATGTGATTCCTATCCGCAATGGCTTAAAGCTGGTTTGGAATGTCGTATATATATCTCTCTCCCTTGCAAACTTGGCCGACATTCTCGCAATATCCTGGACTAATAATACCCGTCCTGATTCCGCGCAATTTTGGTCAATTTGCGGTGGCTGGATTGATAGGAACTCTGATAATATTGAATATTCGGTTCGGAGCTGGGTGGCCACCAGCAGCAGGGCCTCTGATATCCCGGGATATTATCTGGCAAGAGCGTCCATTACTCTAATATTACAACTTCAACTTTCTAGCCAGTCTGCGAAGGTTTGCCACTTTGGGAACATTCGGGCGCAGTATTTGAACTGCGGTGTATATGAAAGGCTCGTTACGCTGGAAGGATTAGCTTTACTGCCGTATTTCCGTCGCAAATATATGAAGGAGAAAAAACCTTTGACATTGGACGTAGCTGACCTTTTTTCAGTGCTTGTGCATTTTGTTATGGCTGATATGGCCGGAGCGATCGATTTGAGGAAAGAAAGAAGAGGAAAAAAGTGCAAGTTAGTCGATGTTGATCGAGTTTGGGCGAGTTTTCCTGAGCAGGTGAATGTGCACTTTCCTCGGGTTGCTTCTTGCTAGGCGACGAGCCTTATCTGCGTGCCTTTACTGCTCATAAAGCCAGGGAGAAAGGGCCCTACCGAATTTTCCTTCCAGCATTCTCCGGGATTTTGTGCTCCTACTACATCTCCTAATTTCGCCGGATATATACCCCCAGCCTGGGCTGCACTCGAATAAGAAGCTCGGCTTTTAGCTCTGTTTGCATCAGCACGGGGGGTTCCAAATAATTAGAATCCATGCAGCTTAAAAGCTTCCAAATTTAAAATATGAAACTTTTGTCAGGTGTAATATAAGGGAATATTGTGGCTCCTATACCACTTGAGCGCTTTACGACTCCCAACTTTTTAAAATGCATTATCCACTTGCAAGTTTCTCGGACTTGCTTTGTCAAAACTTTGCAGTTTTAATGCGGGAATTTGCAAAGCTCCTGCTGCCATCTTGGGAACTGTTGATTTTTGCCGAATATAAGTGCACTGTGGTCCGCAGCCTGACTTCTTGATAGTATTAACAGTAGGTTAGCGACATTGAATTTGTGCGAGACAGAGATACTTCAGGATTAATTTAGGTTTGAAGCGCTTGATTCGAGAATGAGTGTCACATATTTTCGAAGCTATGAACATGTTCTGCTATACTCGTTAAGCCGCGTTTTGAAAATAAAATAATCATGTCGCCTAAAGTTGAACCCTATATCAACAAAAAGTAACTTGCCCAGTTTTTTGTTTCATCAGTATGCACTATGTAAGCTAATGTGCATGGTGTAGACTGGAGGACAGAAAGCTGCGGCGCTATCGATTGGTCGAGCCATAACTTTTCGGAATACTGTAGGCCTATAATCGTCGCCGAGGCTATTATGCCGTCAAATTGGATAATCTGGACAAATGCCCAGCTGTGTTATATTCACACCTGTGTTACAGGCGATGAAGCAATTAATTCCGGAGCTATTTCAGTATACTCGGTATCCGGAACTTAATAATGATCAAGGGGATTATCCTCATCCTTGTATGCGGTACACTGGCTGTACTAAAAAAGGCAGCTTAAAAAAAAAAAAAAAGTCTGTGGAGGTGTTTCATTTTCCAGCACATTTCCTAAGGGTTAAGTGCTTGAAGAAGCATGGCTTTTAATCTGTGCCTACTGTTGTTTGGAACGAGGAGGCCCCAGGTCCCAAACTACCACTTCCTTAAGATTGACTTGTAATATTTCCCATCCACCCACTTTGTAAGCAAAAGCTACAGGAAAATTTGCTCACAGCATTGGAGCCATTGTACATCTTCTAGATGAGGAGAAAAGCAATTTGTGCCCTTCCTACCCCATACTCGTACTTCGATAAGGCGGCAGCAGCCCCGGCCGAAGATTGCAGTTTAAAATATTCCCTCTTCCTCTAGTGGAAAAATGGCTTCATTTCGCTTCCTCACAAATACTTACTCCCATCCTTGTCATGCTCCGAGTTCCGAGAGTGCAGCCGTGAAATATTGGAGTACCGGTACCGTGGAGGGATTCGTGTTGATGCAACTATACATACAGAATTTCAGATTATCTGATGTCACAATCTTGGGTTGACGTGGTGGCTAATGTCTGCAAGGCTGAATCATTACTTTTACCTTCTTTACAAGGAATTGCTGAGAAATATTTGCAGTGCAGGAAAAAGCTCGCCTTTATTTTATACAATGGTAGGCTTTATAATACTTTAATAATGCATTACAATCTACTCTATATACAGCATAATTATGTGTATTGTGCCCTACATTGGGTATGTGTGTAGCCTGTTGTATGGTACAGTACATCACTGGAGGGGAAGATGTGTCATGCAGATGAAAGGTGGGAGGCAATGTACACAACTGATGGGTTTTGAATAACTCCATTTCAAAAATTCTTGTAAAAAATCAACCTCCCTGCAGGCTATTGAAATGTTATACCATACGTAAAGAAACCAAGCTTTCGCTTTCCTGTGAGACGCACTTAATTTAGATATGAACTTTTCTGTCTGGGAGCACTGTTTTCAGTTTAGTCACGAGCTAAAACATCGTTGTCGACATTTTAACCAGGAGGTTAAAGCATTACAATTAGCTAAATGTCAGTTACCAATAGAATTTGCTTACTATACTTATGCTTCTCTACCCAGTATACAGCAGGGTGTCTCAACTTTTTTGTCCGATCAGCTATCGGAAAAGCCTATGTATCTTCTATAGCTATGTAGCCAGAATATGCCCCAACATTTCTGGCACATCCCTCAACTGTTGAGGGATTATTATTATTATTATTATTATTTATTTATTTATTTATTTATTTATTTATTTATTTATTTATTTATTTTGGTAATACCCCTTGCCACCCCTTACGGGGTATTCGGGGCGACCAGCATGGTAGAAGCGCCCGGGCCTACGGGCAGGGAGGGGATGTGCAAGGTGCAGTGCATCGACTAGTAAGGTCATTTTGTGAGATCCCCTGGGTGGCTTAGTCTGTCGGAAATACCACCCGAAACGAAGCCAGAGACGACCCGAAAACTCTGCACGAGATGAATGGGGTATCCCCGGGTTGGATACCCAGTATATTAGCTAATAGCGTACAACGACGGTCTATAATGTTAGTCTAAAGAAGACAGGTCAGTATCAGAATATTGCGTTACAGCCTGTGTTACGTCGCGTCGGTGCGTATCTAGCGTTTTCGGTGACCATTTAATTTCATATATCGCTGTTTCGGGCCAGTTATTTCCGTATTTAACTTAGTATACAGTGTGCGATGAGTAGGTGATGCATATGCTCGCTGATTAAGGATATGTCAAGGATCAAGGATTACAGTACAAAATGTAATATTTCTGACCGGGTTCAGAACTGGATTGTCACATTAGGTGAGAGTTTCTTTTTCTTGTATAACTTATCCCAATGCTTATCCCAAGATACCTTCATCTCCTGTTTTATTTGCTTGCTTACAATACTGTGTAGGCCTATAAGTACAGAAGACTTTCTTTGTTCTCTATCTAAGTACAGTCTTCATGTACGTTAGAACAATGCTATTCCTCTGAGCGTGCACTATATAGCAATGCAATTAGTGGTATTTAATTTGGTGTAATGAGAGAGCTGTCTGAAACAGGTACTAGCATCTATGTGCCTTGCGTGAGGCGTGGCCGTGAATCCTGCAATAAGTTTAAAAAAAAGTAATAATTGTGTTCAACAATAACCAGCATTTATAGCTGGGCTGTTCTACTTTTCACAAGATATAAGCAATTATATGCATGATTGCGGCAACTGAATGTTGAATTATACCATCCTTACTTGATTCAACAGGATATTCAAGTACACTTACTCAAGCCTTAGGCCAAGATCGCGAAACAATGTAGGCTACTCGTTAGCCTACGGTTCGGTTCGAAAATACACGTATGCTCTGTTGCAATAATTGCAACAGAGCACTACTCGACAACATTGTATGCCTAGGAAAATTATTACCCTAGACATAGCAATATATCTATAATCTTTTGGTGAGGCAGTAAATTGCACACTGCTTTACAACACTATACATAAATGTTTTGCTTTCGTTTCAGCTTTGGGCCGATTCGAGCAGGAGCCAAGAGACTTGACGGTGTTTCCAGGACAAACGGCTCGTTTTGCATGTTCCATCCAAGGTGTACCTAGAGCTATGGTGTCATGGCTCAAAGACAACCATCCTCTTGTCTTGGATGAGACACGGATGTTAGTCTTACCATCAGGTAGGCTTAACTGTGTCTCACAACCAAACTAACTATTCTTACCCCCCTAAATTTTGAAATTGTTTGGATTTTCTAATTCTGCTTGTCCTATAGGGTTGTGCAAACATCACCTCTGCTGCTAATTTTCACGTCAAAATACAAGCTTAATGCGATATTCCTAAGCCACAACACCTAGCAGCCGGTCGCGGGTCGCGGGTCGCGGGTCCCCGGTCGCCGTGACTGTAGCGCGCTCTAGGGTGGCGCGAGCAAGTCGAATATGACCTCATACGGTTCGAAATCGATTTTGTGTAGCAATTTACGAATCAAGTTTAATCAGTCCTTTACATATCACTGATATCAATCGCGATGACCCGCGACCGATGACCCGCCAATCGCCACCAGATGCAGGTGTTGTGGCTTCGGAATTTCGGTATTTTGCCTTGTATTTTGACCCTGCTAACGTGAAAATTAGCAGCAGAGGTGATGTTTGCACAACACTATAGGTCAAGCAGAATTAGAAAATCCAAAAAATTTCAAAATTTAGGAGGGTAAGAAGAGTTAGCTTGGTTGTCAGTACAATTCAGTTACCAGTACGGGCCTAATGAATTGGTTTCCAGTGTGGATTGCTATAATAGCACACAGTGTATCCAGTGGAATATGCTACTTTTGATATGAGAATAACCACATAAGCATATGGGCCGTGGAAAATTCCATCCATAACTAACCATCGAGTGCTGGGCTATTCACTCTACAAACACCCAACCAAGCAGTGCCTGCACTGTGTAGTACATTGTAGAATGTTACAGTCTGTACTCCATTATCTCAGGCTATTTCTGTGATACACTGTGCATTATAATATTCTGTAATGCCACTCTGTTATATTAATATCTGTATGCATTATTAAACAATGTACAAATGTAATATATTTTAGGAGCTCTGGAAATTGATGAGATTCGAGTGAGTGATGAGGGTTTGTACAACTGCAATGCGAGCAACATCGATAAATTTCGTGTGAGTTCAGCTGGTCGGTTGACTGTTAACATGAATGGAGGTAAGTGTGTTTAGATTTTTTTGAATGTAGCAAGTCCTTACCTGGTGAGGTTTTATTTCTAGAAGCCAGAAACAGCATTACTGCCCCCTCATTTATTGCAACACCAAAAAGCAAGGTTGTAACTTCAGGAACTATGGTTACATTGGATTGTGCAGCAAATGGAAACCCTCGCCCTTGGATTACATGGCTGAAAGATGGATCTACAATAGATATGGCGTAAGTGTTAATATTGTGTTGCTAGTGCACTTTTGCATAAATGTACCCATTAAAGCTGATTAACTACTGGTGCACCATTCAGTCTTAGCCACTATTTGTAATTTGCAACTAGTTATTAATATATTTCTGCTGACTCCATTATTGTAATTATCAGCTTGTACATATCACTGTAATATATGTCTAAAACAAATCATGTTTGCTTACTGATATTGAGTACCAGTACTATGTATATGTAGCCTACTGTACGAGTAAACTAGAATAACTCTAGTATTTTCATTATACGATGTAGTAACTATCATTCATTGTCATTGCAGGGATTTAGACAGCCGATTTATGAAGATTGCCACAGGGAGTCTTCAAATTACTAACATCCAGGAATCAGATGCAGGCACTTACCAGTGTCGAGCAGAGAATCGAGAGGACTCAGCTGATAAAATTGCTACTCTTGAAGTCCAAGGTTACTATCACTTTTACATCTACTATTCTTTTCCAGCTTCCACACAATTCACAATACTGCAAGTTTTTCGGCCTTCAACCCAAATATGCCACAAACTTCAATGTGTGGGGACTTAAATAGCTATGAATTCCATAGTAAATTTTCTTGGCAGATCCAGTTATGGATGGCTTTGAGATATGGAAATTCGATTAAAGGATGCTTGGTTTATAGCAGTTCCATTGTAATTGCTGTATGGCTGCCTGACTTCAGAAAATCTCCCTGACATTTTGCTTCAAGTGTACCCTACATATTATCACAGTCCCATCAGACATGCTTGCTGGATTGTCTGAACAAATTGTTATAAATGGTGGAAATATGAAACTGAGATATTCTAGAAAATGTAGTATCAGCAAAATGATACTTTCAACATAAAATTAATAACTACAGTGTTGACCTAAGTGATGTGAAGGACTGAGGAATAGCACATTTTCCAGTAATGAGAAACTTCTTAAATAATAGTTATTAATAAAAATTTGCTTTAGCAGTAAACTCGAAGGCCCATATTAATTTCGTAAATGCTGACACTATCATATTGTCGATCTTGAGGTGAACTACTGCATGCGATACAACTCTATTCATAATTTCTTTATATATATGATGGATTTCTGAGACAATCCACATTAGTCATCATATACAGTACGTCTTATCCTGAGTGTCTCAGTCGTTTTTGACATACAAATAATAATACACTTCCATCATTTGGAATGTAAGTTGCTGTATTTCTAGAGCTTCTGCAAATTGAGCTTTCTTTTCACAGTGGCACCACGTGTTGTGAAGAAACCACAAAATATTTATTCATATGAGAAGAAAGATATAGAATTTGAATGTGAAATATATGGGAAGCCAGAACCTACTGTCCAGTGGATGAAAAATGGGGAGCTGATCATTGAGAGCAGTTATTTTCAAGTATGTAAAACAAAGTATGGTAATTTGTATCAAATATGTACAATTTCTAATATCAACAGATTGTTAATGGCTACAACCTCAAGATATTGGGCCTGGTGTCATCTGATGCAGGGATGTACCAGTGTATTGGAACAAACCCTGCTGGCAATGTGCAAACCTCTGCTCAGTTGCAAATTTTGCAACCAGGTATCGTGATGCAGTTTATTTGATAAATAAGTGTTCTGTACTGCAGTGTTTCTCTGAATAAGTAAAATTTGGTCACTGGTTAAGAGTTGAATTTAGCACTCTTTATGTCACAAAAATTTTGTTGCCAAGGAAATCAATACATATAAAGTAATATGGCATTCAATAACTTGTGAATTTTGAGAACTCCTGGAATTTTTGTATTGGAGCTTGATTAATTCTTTACATATCTGTGAGTCTGTTAATTGCTTTTGGATTGCTTTGACGAAGTAAGCTTAATCTAAAAAAATATTTTCCAGTTGCAGTGAAATAGAAGTGTTGACAACTGACAAGGGAACTGTAAGTGTGGTAAATGGGAGTTGCTGAATGAAACTTGGCACAATAATATAATAATCCGGGGTAGTGCTTGACCTCATCTGAGGTATGCAGCATGGACCTTTATTTATTATGTCAAGTACATTTGGAGCCTTCATACGTAACGCCCGGGCCCACGGGCAGGATGACAGGAGTATGTGTGCAAGGTGCAGTGCAATGTCTTAAACGTGGCCCTTTTTAGTGAACTCCCCTGGGTGGTTTAGTCTGTGGAAATACCACCCGAGATGAAGCCAGAGGTGACCCTGAACTCTGCACGAACCCGGGACCTTAACATCCGTGGGCGCATACGTTACCGCAGCACCACTCCGCCTCCCCTTGGCACGATAATATAGGCAGGTAAGTTATTAAGCAAAATGCAAACAATTTATGCGGAACCATACAAGGTACTTATGACCTCTCGAAATCACCAGGGACACTTTCCAAGGTCTCACAGATTTTATTGAAATTCGGTACATTGGTAGCCCACCCCAAGGGATGAAAATCGCACCTAAAGTGACCAGCTCAAAATGACCCAGTGACCCCTTTTTGGGGGGCAGAGGTCAACTCGTAAATGCCAAAAACTCACCGATTGTCTTGAAATACTGTGCATTGGTAGCCCCCAAAAAAGGGTCACCGGGTGATTTTGAGCAGGTCACTTTAGGTGGGTTTTTCATCCCTTGGGGTGGGCTACCAATGTGCTGAATCTCAAGAAAATCGGTGAGACCTTGGAAAGTGTCCCTTGTGAGTTCGAGAGGTCATAACTTTTGACCTTGTATGGTTCTGCATAAATTGTTTGCATTTTCTTTAATAACTTACCTGCCTATATTATTGTGCCAAGTTTCATTCAGCAACTCCATTTACAACACTTACACTTCCCTTGTGAGTAGGAAAATGAATTATTTTTTGGCATCTTGGGCAAGGATGGTGTGCACATTATTATTAGAGAATGCTAGAAAAAAGAGCAGCTATACCTTTCCCATCACTCCTGTAATTATGAATGTTGTCAACTGGACAAAAAAATGCTCAGTCATTATGATTACTCAGTAGGCACCATCAATGTGATCACCAAGGCATTTACTTACCACCAGTCAAAAAACATATGATGGTTCACTATAAATTGCCTACACTGTACCAGAAGCAAAGTATAAAAGTCAAAATGAAATAATAATTTTATTTTGCACTTTTGCCAATGACCAACAGGAATTTTATACTCACAGTCAGTCTGGGAACATAATATATTGACCCAGTGTCCAAATCAATGGTTGCTGAAAGGACCCTTTCCAGGATTTATTTTGCAGTGATCCATGACAATTTTTAGCCTACAGTATGTTGTTCCTAATAAAATTGGGTGAAAAGTGAAATTTAGATTATGTATGCTGTAATTAATTCCCCAACTGAAGAATCTGGATTTGAAAACAAATTATCATGATTACTCAATGTGGCAACCCTTAAAATTGGGCAATTCTATAGCACCAATAATAATAATAATTGACACAATTAACTCCATTGATAGCAATTTCAGTGGACAACTTGCAATCCTTTAAAAATTACTCATGTTCTCTCATTTTTGTGAAAAAATTAATGAAGATTTTAAAATTATCCGAACACATTCTGAGGCTATTTCAAGTTTGAAAAGGATAGTTTTCAAATCCAAAGGACATGGGATGCATCATATGGGAAAAGTTGAGCCAGTTGGATTTGGCTGAAACTTGGTCAGTTGATACATGTAGACCTCATGGTCAATATATTGTTCTGAAGGCCAAAGAAAATTTACCGTGCCGTTTGGCCGCTAGAGGTGCTCAAAGTCGGACTTTCAAGTGGCTCCTGGCCGGATCATTTTCACCTATGTTGTACAGTTTCATGAGCTGAGTCGAATGAGCCATATGTTGATTTTCTGTGACAAACCATTTGGCCACTAGACTCACAATCGTGTATTCGTGTTCAACATTGGACCTTGTCAACGGACCTTGCAGTGGGATTATAAGTGAGACATAACAAGAACTCCCAAATGGTTTGTCACAGAAAATCTCCACATGGCTCATTTGACTCAGCTCGTGAAACTGTACAACATATGTGAAAATGAGCCCAATAGGAGCCACCTAAAAGTCCGACTTTGAGCACCTCTAGTGGCCAACCGGCATGGTAGATTTTCTTCGGCTTCAGAACAATTGACCCTGAGGTCGAGATGTATTAACTGACCACGTTTCAGCCGAATCCAACTGGGTCTACTTTTCGCATATGATGCATCCCATGTCCTTTATCAATTGGGGATCTAAGAAGGAAAAAAACTAAGTTTTGCTTTTTCATTTAATACCATAATTAAAATTATCATGGGTCACTGCAAAATCAATCATGGAAGAGATTCTTTGATGTAAGGTACGACTAATATACACAATTGCCAGATCATGCATATGGCAATGAGAATTGTGGTACAGTGCTTATGCTGTGATTGTTATGAATAATTGATTTTGTTGTGTGCAGTTGTGAGTGTCTGTAGTTTGATATTTGCTTACTTAATTATTTTTAAATCACGTTCTTTGTTTATCTGTGAATTGATTTTGTACCCATTTTTGCCTTAATTTCTTAAGTAGCCTACCAGGTAAATGTGTCAAAAGCAATTGGACTGCTGCAGTGTTTCCCATTGTCAACGAAGCAATCATTCTCTCACTGCAGCTGGGACATGGCAACAAGATAGGGCTGGTCATGGGGCTGGTGTTCAGGAAATTCGTGTTCAGGCTTGTGTCGTATCGCTGGTCTCATATGGTGTTCCAAGTCGTGGTAGTACTGGGCATTGTCATGGAATCTCGCCACCTCTATCTTCAACCAAAAGCTCTGTTCTAACTTCGATGGCATGGCTTAGGGTGGTGCACGAGGATGAGGTCCTTTTGAACTACCCTGTCACTGTCACCAGTAGCACAATCGGGTCCAAACTTGACATGAACAAGCCTCACCTCTGTCTGGATCTCCCTTCTCGCGCAGAAGCCTCAGCCCCATTTCTGTGCGCCAGAGGAACAGGGTTGCCACTACTTTTTATCCAACCCTCATATAATGGACTCAAAACCTGCTTAGGAATTAATTAATGATCATCACGGAATGATGGTGTAGTAGTTACTGCTACAGCCTTCCACTTCTGAGGTCGCAAGTTAGATCCCTTGATCGGACAGAGGAATTCATAATGTGGAAAGAGTTTCAATGAGTTCTTTCCAATTTTGTGGGGTTCCCCTGTTTCTTCCACAATCAAAATCTATCTACAGTGCAGGCCATGAATTGAATCAAACTACTAAAAGAGGATCCCCTAAAAGACCACAAGACTACCAAGGGGTAACCTAGTCTTAATAATAAAATTCATTATTGATCTGATTCATATTTAGTAAAAATGGCCATGTACCTGGTTAGGTCCCTTGGGAATTATTATTTTAATGGCACTAGTTATATATAAACATAGCAAATATTAGTTTATTTTTATTGTAACAGTTCTTGCATGAGTTTCACTTCAGTAATTTTTTCCCTCTCCCTCCTTTTTTTTCTTACCATTCCTATCATGGATGCATATTTGTCACGCATGAAACCCTTTGCACTTGCATGTACTTAAGATCATCCTTTGCCCACATCCCAAGTAACCATTCCCTCCATGGACCCATCAGGAGAAGCCACACTTGAGAAGGACATCCCATCTGCTCCTCGAAACCTGGCTGCAGTAATTGTATCCACGCGGTTTGTGACACTGAGCTGGAGGGAGCCAGAAAAGACTAATGGTCCCATAATTGCCAACTCAGTTTATTACCGACAAGAAGATTCACAGAGGTATGTAGTGATGATGTCATATTTGTGCACACATTACAATGTTTTCATGCAACAGGGAACGTGTAGTGAATACAAGTCGATCCCGATTAGAAGAAGTGAACATTCAAGGACTCACTCCAGCCAAGACATATCATTTCCGAGTCGTGGCATACAACCAACATGGTCCAGGTTCTAGTTCAGAAGAAATTGTAGTTGAAACGCAGCCAGAAGTACACGTGCCTAGTCCTCCATTAAATTTGAAAGCTACAGCAGAGTCATCCACATCCATTTCAGTTCATTGGGATCCTCCTGAACAACCTAATGGTGAAATAAAACAATACAAAATGTACTACATGCAGGTAACTATAGTGATCTAATGAGAATATCATTACTGTATAAATTGTCGCATGGTTTGTGGTACTTTGATCAAACTCTTTCCTACTGCAGGGAGAATCGGCAGAAGAGCATGAAGTGACGACTACAGAGACATCGTACCTGTTGACTGAACTAGAAGAGTTCACTGAATATAGTGTATGGGTTGTGGCAGACAATCACAATGGTCCTGGAGCCAGTACAGAAGAGGTGACAGTGCGCACCTTCTCAGAAGTGCCTAGTGATACTCCTCAGAATGTGACCCTGGAAGCTGCCAGCTCAACTGTAAGCTTGCAGATTTAGGATGTACGATGAATGGTGCTACTGATATTTTACGTTTTACAGAGCATTATTGTGCGATGGGAACCTCCTCCAAAGGAGCATCAGAATGGCATCATTACTGGATACAAAATACGTTATAGAAAGAAAAGTCCTCGGAAGGGTGACACTGTGACTACAGATGGAAATCGTCGTCTATTTGCTGTGATTGGGCTTGATCGAGGATCTGAGTATCAGATTCGAGTTTCTGCGCTCACAGTGAATGGATCTGGCCCTATGACTGAGTGGCAAGCAGTGGAGACATATGAAAATGATCTTGATGAAAGCCAAGTGCCAGATCCACCAAATTATTTGAAAGGTACTGTATTACAGTACTTGTATGGTAGTGACCTTGTGTGGACAGCAGCAGTAACTTATCCCTAGAGTAACTTTGTTTACATTTAGCATTTTAGATATGTAATCGTGGTAATTACCCCACAGTTATACCTTGTCTCCACTAGAGCTCATGATCCGGATCGCCCCTGTGAGCCCTCACAGGGGCGATCCGGGTATGAGCAACAAGTACTGACACTGTTCAGGAACAGGGTTAGGCCGGGTGCAAACAGGGGAATATGGGAGTAGCATGTTGCCTGGCTCCTGCCTGAGCATTCAGGCTTCCCCCAAGAAGCATGTAAGACATCTGGATGTGCTCCTGGCGCATGCGCTGTGTGCTTTCCCAGGTGGATTCACGGGCAACTTGTCCCTCCCGAATCCCCAGATTTGCGGTGGGCCTAAGTAGCCTGTTAGTTGGTGCTCTGGGCAGGAAACAAGTTGCCCCGTCTGCACCCGGCCTTCGACAAGCCTCCCCTCCAC
>KZ538175.1:0-19325 GCA_000934665.2 Catajapyx aquilonaris | reverse complement strand
GGGGGGGGGGGATGTGTCAGTTTGGGTTGTCCGCCTTCGGATCCAACCCAAACCATCCTTTCCTCAGACTAGATTTCGAGTGGCTGGCAGTGGTAGATTCCTGTAGGGGCGCACCAGCGCCAAATTCCAGGTCTGTCGGAGACTTATATATTAATAATCTGAGGTTTCGGCATGGACCTTTATTTGCCAAGATAGTACATTAGTTTGGTCAACAAAGAGCCCTGGTCCAAGGCACGGTGACTGGGAGGGGATGTACAGTGTGCAAGTGCAATGTCGTTGCTATGGTCATTTTGTGAGCTCCCCCGGGTGGTTCGAGACTTATATATTAAACTACCATATCGTAGGAGTGACAGGAGGCTGTGCTGTCCATAAATGGTGGTGTTGCCATATGAAAATTGGGTACTTTCAAATCACGATTTAAGTATGCAGTGGATTGTCATTAATTCAAGATCAATCGGGGAGATGCAGTGGCTGAGATGATAACGTCTCGACTTGCTGAGTGAAAGGTCCCAGGTTCTATCCCCGCCTGGGAGTTCCCTTTCACCTGCATCTCTGACCCGTGCCTTGGAGGTGTCTGGCAACCTAACCTCCTGGGGGACTGCACATGGCCCAAAGTTGAGACATTGCACCTGCAACCGTGTCCCCTCCCCGAAAATCCCTATCCTTACCCAATGTCCTTGTTTCCCTGCACCTTGAAGAAAAATACAGAAAATTGGAATGAAAACTGGTGGTGTTCCACTCCCTTATAGACCCGTAAGGGTCATCACATATATCATATATAAATAATAATAATAATAATAATAATAATAATAATAATAATAATAATAATAATAATAATAATAATAATAATAATTGAAGATAAATATGTGTCAAAGAAATATAGTTTTACAAATAAACAATATTGACATTACAATTTTCCTTCCATTCATCTGGTAACCTTTTCGTGATCATAGTGGAAACACGGTGAGTAGCCTCATCTGAATCAAGGGTGATGTGCATCAGTGTGGATCTAGATCCTGCCCTGGTGGAGACGAGGTATTGGGTTACTTCTGTTGTCCAAATTAGGGTCCTTAATGTCTTGAAGTGGTAGCATAGTGGTTTTATCTGTGGTTAATGCTTTCAGTGCGATCAATGACGGATTCTATTACCTTATATTGGATCCCTCCCAAAAATCAGAACATCATGGTAAGGGGTTACACTATTGGATGGGGAAAAGGTATACCAGATGTGTACTCCAAGTTAGTGGATGGGAAGCAGCGTTATTATGTGGTGGACGATCTGGGTGAGTGCTGGTACACATTTTCAGTGGGAAAAGAGAAAAGTGATCATCTATCTTACTAATAAATTTCATGTTTACAGAGGCTGATTCAGAATATGTCATCAGTTTGCGAGCATTCAACCAAATGGGCGATGGAAGACCAATTTATGAAACAGTGAGGACAAAAGAGGAAACTACACCTGAACCCTTGACTCCTCTCATTCCTCCAGTGGGTGTAAAGGCAATTGTTTTGTCATCAAGTACAGTTGTTTTATATTGGACTGACACCACTCTACCAAGGAATCAAGTGAGTTTTTACTAATCTTCTTAGTGCCATCGCTATGCTCATTGGGATTTGGTTTATTTTCAGCTCATCACTGATAGTAGGCACTATGTAGTACGCTACACTTCTTCTCTACGAGCTCTGAATCCTAGATACAAGTACTTTAATGCAACTGATCTTAACTGCATGATAGATGATCTCAAGCCTAATACACAGTATGAGTTTACTGTAAAAGTTGTAAAGGTGAGTTGCATACAATATGTAGATATGGATCATTAAACTAGAGAAACATTTCATTTTTAGGGACGTCGTGAAAGTCCATGGAGCCTGGTAGTAATGAACACAACTCAAGAAGCAGCTCCTTCAACAGCTCCTCGTGACCTGACTGTTGTGCCAATGGAAGATGTGCCCACTACAATCAGTCTCAATTGGCAACCCCCAAAACAACCAAATGGATTAATAACAGGTTGGTTGAAGGCTTTGGCATGACACTCAATAAGACATGATGGCATCTAATCTCTTTGTGATGTTTCTTGCAACTTGTGAGCTGTTATGTTTGCCACATCTAATATATGCAGGGTCTTCCAAGTATGAGGGTCGTTTATAGTTTATTGCTAGTATCACACAAAGTAATTATTTTAATAATAATATTAATAATAATAATAATAATAATTGTGGGTAGTGCTTCTGACCCCTTGGGTACAAGCACTTTCACCTTTCTGAATTTTTTATTGCTCGGTGTTACATTTTGGTGCCTATTCATTTGAATCGCCCGGGCCCATGGGCAGGATGACAGGAGGGGATGTGCAATGTGCAGTGCAAAGTTTCCAAGATGGTACATAATTTATGAACTCCCCGGGGTGGACATGTCTAGCGGATATACCACCCAAGACGAAGCCAGAGACGACCCAACTCTGCACGAGATGAAGGGGGTGTCTCCGGGCTGGGATCGAACCCAGGACCGTAACATCCATGGGCGCATACATTACCACAGCGCCACTCCGCCTCCCTCTACACAAAGTAATTATTTTTGGATAGCTTGTTGCGCCCCGATCCAGGCGCCCTATTATTCCTAGGTGTCGTTGTATATAGCATTTGCTATATAATAGGGCACCTGGATCGGGGCACAACAATGTACACAAAAGTATTCTTTGGGTGATACTATTGATAAACTATTTAAGCGACGCCTCATACTTGGAATATCCTGTATTATTTTGTGGATGTCTATTTGTTTGTTCTCAATGCAAATCAATATAGAGAGATGTCAAGAGGGTTCACTAGGGGTACTTTTTGACGAGCAAGGTCATGGACACACATGAGATTATGTAACATTGGTGTGATATACCCATACCTTCAGCTCTCTCTGTCCAGAAAAAATGGAGAAGAAATAAAGCATGGCCCTAGTCTTGTATACTGTAGGCTATTCGAGGAATGTGGTGGGAAAAGGTGAAAACCCACAAAAGTGTAATTTTTCAGGAGAGCCAATTGAAGTTTGCACTCTCTTCACAAACCATAGGGAATGCTGGTTTTGATCTAGTCTGTGTGACTGTCTCGTGCATGATACATGAACTTGGAGTATGCCAAACTGTTTGTCATGTCTTTTACATAGTTGCTAGATATACTTAGGTAGGAAACAAAATTAGGGTTATCACCTTTTTCCACCACACCCCTTATTTATAATAATTCCAATGTGAATCTGATCTTTCTGAATTGTAAGTCTCCAAATATATTGAAAGCAACAAAATATGTCGTGGTTTTTTTTCTGGAGTATGCACAATCAATTTTAGGCTGACTAACGAGGCATAACTATAACTTTGTCTTTCACAGGTTATGTTATATTTTATACCACTGACAGTACCCAGAAGGATCGAGAGTGGGTTGTGGAAGGTGTCGTTGGAGATACAATGACAACAACAATACGAGGCCTGACACCTTCCACTACATACTATTTTAAAATACAAGCACGGAATAATAAGGGATATGGACCATTGTCACAGACAGTAGTTTTTACAACTGGAGCAGGCAAGTTGCTTTGATATTGTACTTCACAAGTGGTACGGCAGCCTAATTATTTCTTTATTTGTATATTCTGTTGATTGATTTAATTAATTTTTTATTCATTCTCTGACATTCTTACCACATTTCATGTTAGTAAGGGACCTGTGGAATTCTTACAGTTGAAAGTATATGAAATGATGCCATTGTTTTCTGTCATGAGGGAAATCCTTGAACTGCCCCAGCTTAGGAAGCCAAGAGGTTATTCACTCAGGGTAGTCCATGTACACCTTCGTGGGTAGTCCGAGGGTAGTCCGGGGTAGTCCAGTCCAGTAGTCTGTGTATGTAAAATGCAAATAACCCCTTGTAGGAAGCTATGTAGGCTATTTGCCTCATATGGACACTTTGGACACCTTTCCACATGTCATTACCTCATCATGTTAATATCCCTTTTTTCGGGAAAAAATTATTTGTCCATCAATTATTGTTATCCTAATGTTATCAGAAATCTTCTTATACATTTGCCTAAATGATACGGGTAGTAGGAGGTGTGTATGGAAAGTCTGGCGAGACACCATCGATGTCAAAGGTCAACATCTCCAAAAGGAATTGTCGCCAGACTTTCGGACCCATGCCATGGTTCTTCCATACACACCTCCGACTACCTGTGTCATTTTGGCAAATGAATTCATATTCACCCTGTATATACGAATATACCTAAGCTCAATTCCAGTTATGGAAGTGACTGCACAAAGGTGCATTAACCTTTTCAGTCTAGGATTCTAGGTCATCTGTGTGATTCAGAAATAAGGTCAAAATTCATATATCAAGCTGTATCCTAGCATAATTATGTATGTCACATTTGGAAACTCGAATAAGATAGGCAAGCTTGTTACTCACTCATTAGGCAATAAGCAGATGAGTCATCATTGGCTTTTATTACCTGCAGAATTTAATTCCATAAATAATGGAATTTCATGATTTATGAGAGCATATTTGAATTCAGCATAGTGGATGACATGGGCATACATTTAAAATCGATCATTCAGAGTGGTTATAATTTTCGAATAGTGAGAGTGGTCTAATCAAAAGGGCAAGCTACCAGAGGTACCCCCCTTTGGCACTGCCCATTCTGCAGTCTCGACCTTGCTGATTACAAAAGGGCCTTCCTGGACTGAATAGGTTACTGTATCATACATGGAGGTGGAACAATAACCAATTGCATCTAGCCTTTGTTCATGAAATGTGGCTTCAGTAATCATGTCAACAGTTTAAGATGCAAGGTGTTATATGATAGAGCACATAATATGCTTGCTTCCATTTCTTCGTGCAGTCAGTCATGCTCCCCTCTCCCAAAATCATAATAATGAACAGAAATCATATTTGTGAAACTTATGCAGGAATAGGACATTTCAGTATAATTTTATTAATTTCTGCTGCATGTTTTATGTTACTTTGTGTTTGAATCACTGTTTATGTTTATGTTTATTTTTGGTTGATAGGGACAAGTGCAATTGTGCTAGAAAATGGCGAGGCTGCAAGGGGTAAGGTTGAGCTTCCATTTCTTTTTCATATATTGCATAGTACACATGCATTTTTCTAGCTTTACTTTTCTGTAGATGATGATAATCTAAAGCTCTAAAGATTCCTCACTCTCTACATGCATTGGGGCAGTTAATTACAGCGCTTTAATTTTTCAGATTCTCGAGGAATTACCAACACAGTGCTGTACATCATTCTTGGTTGTGCTGCTGCAATTGTTGGAATTTTACTCATAGGAGGCATACTTCTAATATGTAGGCGAAAGTCTCATTCGCAAGATCGTAGCAAAAAGGGGTATGTAAAATGAGCTTTGAAATGATTTGCACTTTTGTCTAGAGTAGAAAGAGGCAATTAATAATGAATCAGAAATAGCTTACATTTACTGTCCAGAAGTTCATTATTTTTATTAACATGATTACTAATGCATATAACCTAGTCAATAGCAGTCCACACAATTAATTTTATTTAATGGTTACGTGTCATTGTCAGGTATATGAAAGGTAATATGAAAGGAAAGCCAGGAAAGTTGGATATCAAGCCTCCAGATTTATGGATTCACCATGACCAGATGGAATTGAAAGCACTGGAGAAGTCATCTCACAACTCTGACACCACACTGTCAGTCTCCCCAGTGCCACGGAATTCTAGAGAGTTTGATTCTGAAGAGAAATTTCATCCTGGAGGAAGTTCTCTGGATAAACGCACTTATATGTCATCATACATTGGTAAAATTATGGTGTTGGTTAAAGCATGTTAGCTCAATTTGTATCATAATTATTTAGTCCCTTGCAAGTATTTTGTGTTAAAATTTCAGTATACCTATGTAAATTGTTGTGCAGCACTTACCCTTGGCAAGAAAATAATATGGCCAATAGTGTCTCATGGGTTGCCTATCATGAAGATGTATAAAGTATATTAAGGGATAAATTGATCATGAAACACTACTGGATAATCAGCAACAGATATGGGCTTTATCCAAACATGTTTGCATGTTATGTTTCTCTGTGCTGTTTGGGTGATCTTACAGTACATAATTGCATTTACATTATGCATGTTGTCTGCAAGTTGAAAAAAACAAGTCACCGATAAATTTGCATTTACATGGTTGCACAGGCCAACATGTTGCTTGTTTACCTGCTTCTGATTTTAGTTACTTCTGTTTCATTGCTCCTTCTTCTTAGACCCTAGTGGCTCTCAGTCTGATGACAAAGCAACACTTCGAAAGGCTGTCAAGCCCAAGCCAATTATGATACCAGTGGATACGCAACATATGAGAGAGCGTAAGTATGAAGAGACAACAGGAGAAATATCTGGTGGTCTGAACTAAAAGGCCCAACTGCATCATAGGCAGATATTTAATTCAGATTATTTACAAATCCAGGCCTTATTTATAATAAATATCAAATCATGAGAGCGTTTGGGATTCTGAGTGTGGATTATCCTGTTGTTGCAATTTTTAATGAAATGGCAAGCACAACTCACTTCAGCTACCTAGTCAAAAACATGTAATTAGCTAAGTCTGGCACATATTTATAGCACAAGGAAGCTCCTTAGATTTCACAAATGTTGGCTAACAAAGAATATGTTGTGATTTCAGCTGTAGCTACAGCAACACCACTTCCAAATGGCACTCTGAACCCAGCAGGAGATGCTCGAGATGCTGCTGGGCGCCCACTTTATCCACGAACTCAGTACAATATTTCTCGGGCTCATGTTACTATTGATGCAGGTGAGTGGACCAGTTCTGCAATATTATGTGATAGCCATGATATACAGCAGGCCCATCTGTTTACTGGCAGGTGTAAACACTGTATTTGTTTATTCAAGTGCAAGGGAAGCAAGGAGCATTGCCTAGCTACATTGTATTTGTTTATTTTGGTGTAAGCTCTGTTACACATTCTGGTTGGAGAGTTCCAGGGAGTGTAAGCAGTGTAAGGCTTTTGTATACACTAGCTTATACTGTGATAATGTTACACTTGCATAATTACACTGCCTTGTACACTACACCAGCTGATAAACAAATAGCCCTACTAATATCTGGTGTTTAGTAAGGCAGTAAGAAATTTTATTCCAGCACAATCACCGGAAAATCCATATGGAAATCATGGAATGTATGATAGTGTTGCGGGGACTTCAGGTGTTGGTACCATAGTCCCTCAGCTTCACATGGGAATGTCTACATCAGGTGTTATTAATGCAGGCCAACAAACACAGTATAGGTAAGAGAGAAATAATTTATGTTGATGATTATTCTTACAAATTAGCCATACCAGTCTCTTCTTGTTTTAATGAGTATTTTCCACGATTACCACAACATACATATGTGCTAGAATTTTGAAAAGCATTGCTGTAAAAATGAATTTGGCATGATGTTATTTGTTTTCGACAGTGGTTCAGCAGTAGTAGTGCCAACAACACCTGTAGGGCCTCCACCTGAAGGTGGACAGACTGGTAGCATAGGGAAGAGGCCCCTGGGGCATCCCCTGAAGAGCTTCAGTGTTCCTGCCCCACCACCACAGTCAACTCCAACCACTCCACAGCCAAAACATATGGGTAAGCTTGATACATATTATATGTTGTATACACATGACATGATGGTTCAATGTGACATGATCAGTTGCAGCACGACCTCCTGGCGCATCAAGCCCTTATAAGAAAGGCAGCTCTGGAGCAGGGACCACACCAAATTCCTCTCTTAAAGCTAGAGGAGGTGATGGTTCCAGAGCCGTTATGATGATCTCGAGACCATCAGATGGCTCAAGGTCTGAGAGTGAAAGAGAAGAAGGAACACTTCAGGTAGCGAATAATGAACCACCTACATGTACTAGAGTTATGGAACACACTTTCACTGGCTCAACTCTGTTCCCTAACCAGGGATGACTCTGGGCCCAACTCAACCCTGCAAAATAAGGGTCAATTGCAATTATAATATATAGTTCCCCCACCCCCTATCCCAAATGTCATGAGTTGACTGGACCAAGGCCAATCTTGGATTTGCGGACATATCTTGATAGTTCCTCAGTTTAGTTTTGCCAGCAGTATAGTCAAGTTCAAATCAACCTTGCTTGTGAACATGTCAAGTGCAGGAGAATGGATTTAGTTAGTTCTTAAAATAAATGAGGTGCGAGAATTTTATTTGATGTAGTGTTACTGAAATCTAATTTTCCCTTTCAGCATTCCTACAGCACTGAGGAATTGAATCAGGAGATGGCAAATTTGGAAGGCCTGATGAAAGATTTGAATGCAATCACAGCTTCTGAATTTGAATGTTGAGAAGAAGATGGCTTCATGGAGGTTCCCATGTTATTAGGCATGTTTCTGGAAGGGCAAGGTGTGGAGAGGGATGCCAACGCCAAATATCAGAAAAGAGTCTGATTTGTGACATTGTGACTGTGAGCCGATCTGAGACTACAGTGTCGTTCTACGTGCCATTAAGGGTTGCAGGTAACTAGTTGCCAATGTCCTCGACTTTGCTGCCACATGCTGTAGAGTCGTTGTGACGTTTGATTTATCACAGAACTGGAATCAACAGCAACTGCTCGAGCAGCTCGACCTGAGATTTTACAGTGTGTGCATGTGTGGTGTGTGTGATTAATGTGGATGACTGAGAATTGCAAGCCTCAGGGCATATTTCTTTTTCTATTTAACAACAATTGCTAGAGTAGAGGTGAGATTTACAACTTTTCATAGCTGTACAGCTGGAGTGAGGAGGAGACATTTTAGAGCCGACACTATTTTAACCCTCATTTTGTCATCAGTGGAATGTGGCTTGGAAGATGCGTGCAGAATCAGAAAATGCATTCGCCAATTTACATGCTATTTATGTGTTCCTTCATACCTTCAACATCACAATGTGCATATTTCTAGCAACAAGACATGCACTCTAAAGTGCATGGTATAGTTTGTGTAGTCAAGTATGTGGCAATTTTCTGTCTGTTTTACATGCTGGTATTGTAGGAAGGGCTGAAATACAGTGTATTGTCACTGATTTTCTGAATTAGTCTCTTTTTAAGTCAATTTTTTTTACATATAATATCTTCTGAAGACAAGCAATGATTTTGTAAAGAAATTCACACTGTTAATATCATACTGGTCATGGACATCATGAGATGTCCCATTTTCTACATTTAATATTTTGTATCGATTTTCATATCCACATTTTGCATAAAAGCTATTATTGTGTTTAGAGTGATGACCCTGAGCAATATTTCTGCATGGGACCAACTCATGACACAATAACTTCAAGTCATTTTTTTTGTGCCCAAATAGTGCACACTTTTAAACGTGAGGCAGTGGCGTTATTATATGCCAGCATGAGATTTAGGGCCCTGGTGTTAATTTGGAAGTGTGTCCTGGTACCATATTGGAAGAAAAATGTCCTCGACTGTAAAATGGTTCTACTTCCAAACGTGGACCACTGGCAACTAATGCTATAAAACAATGCTACTAGTGTAGTGTGCCATAAATTTGATTGCTAGGAATGAAGATGATTTCTACAATGCCATTGAAAAGTGAGCAAGTTGCTTGCACTATAAAATTATCCGGCTATTTATCTTCTTGAATTTGGGTGGAACTATACACTCATGGACTCAAATAAATTGTGAAATGTCAGGCATACTCCTATGGCTTTCATGATTTATTCATGTTCATGCTCAGGGTATTGCGTCCATTTTTAAAATATGTTGCAGTTGAGGCTGAATCCCAAACGACTATTTCTCTTGAGATTTAGGAACTACTGGATCATATTGAATCACACTATTTTTTTCAGTCATCAAGCTTGTTAATTAGATTTTTTTTTCAGTGTTGTGGTTTTTTCCCATTTTCTTTCTCTTGGCAGATTCATAATTCATAAATGGTATGTCACAATACTGATTTCAAATTTAATACTGATGTAATTATTTTAGTGTACCATTGTTTCATAATGCATTAACATTAACGTAAAAGTTATTGTGTTACTCTGGCATATTCTTTTATACAGTATGAGATCCCTGCAAATGAATACTCTCAAATGTAGGGTTTATTTAATTTCAAATCAATCACAGACAAGGGAAATGAAATTTATAAACTGCATGGTATGGGACATCAGGTCTTACTCTGACTACAATGAGGACAATATTGGTTTCCAGTGTATTTGAAACAGTCCAATGCAAGCTCAATATACAGTATAATCATTGCAAGTTTGTCAGTGGCTATGGATTTATTTACACTTGTTTTGCTCATGTACTTTCTGAGTCATTGTACTTGGGATTATGGAATCACTTGCACACAAGTGACAGTTGGATCGAATGAACCAATGTGTTTTGCTTGGAGCCATTGCAATTACTCACATTTCAACACGATTCCATACCGTAATATAGTGCCACCCTTAGAGTAAGAAAAAAAAACTGCTGTATATTTTTTACAACGCCTTGTAGCTCTTCTCTACATACAAATCTAGTAGGTACTGTTTAGTTTTACAAACATTTTATTCCATGGTTTAAACTCTTTTTTTACTGTCTTGTCAAGGAGACAAATGCATACCAACTTGGGGCCAGGCCCTCAACACAAATGAATCAAATTATCAATGTACCATCAAAAATAAATGAGATGTTTCTTGTAAATGAGACTTGGTTTTTATTAAACAAAAGGCGTCCGGCAAAATCAATTTTGTTCTTGTGAGAGTGAAACATAATCATTTAATATTAGTGGAGAATGATACAGTTGTTATATGTATCTTGAGGTTGATCTCCTTATGGGTCCATATCAATAGCAAGTTGAAAAACCATGTTTAATTAACTTGCCAATATGCTATTAGAATATAATTCATATCAGAGTGAGGTCACATGTTCCCAAGCTAAATCTCCACATAGATCAAACTGGATGGGGACAGCAAAAACTTAGGTAAGTGTACCCCACCCATTTGTGCTTCTTTGTCCTGATTTGTGCCCGAAGGTGGGGATTTGTGTTGCAACCGTTCTCGAGATGCAGCGAGGTCAATATTGTGGTGGGGCCAAGTTAACGCTGGTCAACACAGCACTAGTGTCGCAAATTTCAAAATTTCAATTGGGAGAATCGACATGCTGAATAAATTCCAGTTTATCGAGATATAAATAGTGATCTAGGTGGATCAAGTAGGCTATAAGACAATATTGTCGAGAAGATGAGTAGGTGTAAATTTTATTGTTCTTGCCCTGCCGCCGCCCTCTGATACAACCGCCCCTATAATGGGGTCAGTTGTAAAACTCTGCCTTTTCTTGGAAAATATTTATAAATCGATCCATTTTTTTCTTGAGATTTCATTATATTATATTATATAATAATATCATACCCCGTTATCAGCCGGCGGCTCTTTAGGGGGGAGTCTTTGTTTTGACTGGAACTCTTTCTTTGCATTTTTACTTCGCTTTTGGGGATAGGATAGGGACGGAAGGAAGCGGCTGTGGCCTATTATTTTAGGAAACAACCCCGGCATTTACCTGGAGGGACCGTGGGAAACCACAGAAAACCACGGTTAGGGTTGCCGGTCCCCGATTAGCAGTCGGATACCATATCCCCTCCGCCACCACTGCTTTAGTTTTAGATTTCATTATGTAAATTTTACAAAGAAGAATGTTTCCTTATTTCCACTGTGTGAAAAACCTTTGCCTAAATGCATAGGTAACTGAATTTAAAAAATCCAGACTAAAAAGTGTTACAACCGACCCCGATCTCCCTTACAATAGCCTATACCATAACTGAGCATAATAACTGACCCCTTGATAAAACGGGCTATGGTATCATGCAGGAATTTCGGGCAATGAAAAAAATGTGGGATGATTTTTCCCTGTTAATTTACGATAGAAGATACTTTGCTAGTTATGTAATTAAATGCTTCCACATTACGCGCGAGACTGGCGCGAGTGTATGTGTGTATGTGTTGTGCAAGGGGGAGGGAGAGGGAGAGGGAGATAAAGAGACTTCGGGGAACTAAGGCAATTATCAGTCATGTTCTTTGCAATGGAAATCATTATCTCTTTGATATGGGCCTTGAGGAAAAGTGGTATTATAATTATCTGATTGGTGATGCTTGTACTTCTGATACAGACAGTGTCACTTCCTTGTATTCTGGACTATTTTCCTCACAAGGCAGCACATAGAGACTGACAAGAAGAGAAATGGTAAGATGAAGAGAGTTAGTGTACTTTCTGTTCATTTATACTTTGCCAAAGGGCTACTCTGATTGAAGGCAGTGCTAATATTGCAAGAGCATTGAGACCTATCAACAGGCTCTCCTGTGAGTGTAATCGCATGATACCGTATAGCACAACGTTACATGCTGCATATTGGACCAACCTTCCACGTCATGGTATTTTTGGCTAGTAGGCCTATACAGTATAGGGCTACAGTACAGCAAAATGAGTTCGTCTTTGTGAGTGCAGCCTATTCTGCTGGTCAGCTGACAAAATTAGCAGAAAGGAGTACAAAAGTTGTCAGTATTTTACAGTTTTAGTTTGATAAATGTTATAGTTGTTAATAAAAAATGGGCAATGTGCCTCATTATTTTACCAGAATATCAGAGAGAATTTCCTCACTACTCCTTGAGATTGCATTTTTTTTTTGTCCCAACATGTCTGGATCAGGCCAAAAAAATCCAGCTTTTGTATATTCTATTAGCTGTATTAATTATGTGCCCAATATACTATAGTGCTATAGACTGTTCGATCCCCGTGCTAGACATAAGACATTTTCTCGTGTGAAAAGTTTCGACTGAGAGGCTTTCTCTGAGTTCGTGGGGATTTTTCTCGGGGTTCTCCCGTTTCTTCCCACGGTAAATATCTCTTCCCCTGTCACCATCCCCTATGTCAGATAGCTAGTTGCCTGGCTCCCCCCAATCAATCAACCAATCACCCAACTCCCTAGGGAAGCACGTTCAAAGGATGCTCATCTTAATTATAAAATTAGTTTTAAAAACTACAGTATGATATTACCCTTCTTTGCAGAGTGCACATGGGGGAATGTTCAAGAGAGTACAGCGTTACGTTGGGAAAAAATTTACCTCTTCCTCAAAAAAGAAAAGTAATGAACTTCCAGATAAAAATGCAAGCCATGAAGAGGAATTATTCAATCCTATGGTAAGGACGCTCTGGCGCCAGAATGACTTTATGCCATGGAAAGGATAATACAGTAATTATGTCAGTTCTCCAAGCGTCTGGGGTATTATGCTGAGCGTTTTCTCTAACTCATGCAGTACGTGAACTGCAGAGAACGATTGACTATTGTCATGATAAAAACTTATTTACGTGTGTTTAAAAATCAAGATAGCCTATGAGACTACACAAGGAATTTTTTTACGCGAGATCTTTAATGAGATCATTAATAAACCCACCTTACAAGTAAGGTCAAATACTTCTCAAGTTTAGAGTCAACAATTCAATATAGAGGAGGCTAGGAAAACCGCGTTTTTATACCCAAATATATTAAGCTTGATACATATCTGTGGTACAAAAATCCTGCTGTTGTAAAAACATAGCCAATGCTGTAAAATAATATTCCTGATTTGTCCAATGTGATGCGTGTCACAATCTGCTCTGGCTCATCTAGCACAATAGTGTACAGTGTGTATGCTGTAACACTGTATGCTGCATGCTGTTCTAATTTATTAATTACTGCATTTTTAGTTTCCACAAGTTCCTCTGTGCAACTTGTCAGAAGAAGTGTGGTTTCATGGTGTACTTCCCAGGGGAGAAATCAACCGACTTTTACGAAGTAACGGAGACTTTCTGGTTCGCGAAACCACACGCACTGGCATGAGTGAATATGTTCTCTCTGTCTTCTGGGACGGTCCTAAACATTTTCTTTTTCAGACTACTCCAGAAGTAAGAACTCTTTACAGACCTATTCATTGTCACAGATTATTTCTTCATTTATTATTTTCAGGGGAATTTCCGATTTGAAGGGCCTACATTTTCCACCATCAAGCAATTAATTATGTACCTGTGTGACAATGGCCTTCCGGTGACTGAGCGATCAGGTGCTCTTTTACTAAACCCTGTGTCTAAGGAGCGATGGGAATTGATTCACGATGACATCCAATTGGGCGACCTCCTTGGAGAAGTAATAAGATAAGACTCTTAAGAAAACTGCGTTCCGCATATTCCTCATTATATGTTCATTCAATTTACTTATCATAAAATTAGGGAAATTACGGCAATGTGTTCCGTGGTACGTTGAAGGAATCTGGTGTGCAGGTGGCTGTCAAGACTTGCAGGATGGATATCGCAGATGAAAAAGAAGCCCAGACAAATCTCCTTAAAGAAGGTTGCATTCTAAGGGATTACGATCACCCAAACATTGTCAAATTTATTGGAATATGTGTTGACAGGCAGCCCATGATGATAGTGATGGAGTTGGTGTCCGGTAATCTCTTAACATTTTTTATGAGTTTCAGTGAATGACTCTACACTATATCCTAATAATTTTTAGGTGGTTCCCTGTTAGATACTCTGCAGGAAAATGATCCATCATTATCAACGAAGCAACTAATAGGAATATGCCTCGATGTTGCTGCGGGAATGAGTTACTTGGAGTCTAAATATTGCATTCACCGTGATTTGGCTGCCAGAAATTGCCTTGTTGGTAAGAATAGGATGCAAAACTTTTGTTCATGCATTATGCTCATGATGTGTTAGTGCTCCCATCTTCTCAGCCCAGGATGGAGTAGTCAAGATATCTGACTTTGGGATGTCACTAACAGGGAACAGTGTTCCAGAAAACCTGAAGATACCTGTCAGATGGACTGCTCCAGAAGCTTACAATGGTGTAGTGTCACTTTTATTTACATAAATGCAAATAAGTTGTCTACTGATATAATAGATTGGCCTTTATTTTCCTTCTGCAGGTGAACATACTTCTATGAGTGATGTGTGGAGCTATGGAATATTGGCTTGGGAAGTATTTTCATATGGGGAATTACCATACGGCTCTGCCTGGAGAAATAATGAAGTACAAAGGAGAGTACGGGAAGGCATGTAACCTAAACTATTTGGTTTACTTTTGTAGATATACAGTAGTATACAAGGTGTTTTATAATGATTCAGACAAACCTTTAAGATGAACTCTTGGACACCAGATGACCATACTGTGTAAGGGTATCACTTGGTATTTGTATAGCCTCATTACCTGGATAGTGGACCATAAATATATACAAGGTTCAAAATATGCTGATAGGTTGCGTCCCCTCACGCGACCATGCCTTTGAAATGAAGGTGTTACCAACAATTAAATTGTGATTTAATTAGATGTAGCAATGAGCCGCTGAAGCAATAGAAGTGTGAAGTCGTGTCTCAGGGGTATACCAGCAAATGGTGTATTACAATCTTTGATTAAACAGCATGTCTATAGTCTACGGGAATGGAATATCGTCACCTATACTGTACACATTCTTATTAAAGGGACACTCCACTCAAAAAACAAGTTTGTCTCTAAAAATCGGGCAAAAAATCCCGAATCCGAAGATGCAATCCGTTTTCCGCTACGCTTCCGCTCCAAGGGCGAGGGGTCAAAGTGGGTAAATTCAAATAGCTAGGAGCTGGCCGTCCGCCAGCGACGCCCTCGGGACCTTGGGAACTGGCGGGCTGCTCCCGCCTGCCCGCGCGCTTAGGCCCCACAGAGATAGAGATACGAGTATTATACAGGGTGATCCAACTTTATGGCACCAGTGGTTACTTGAAAAATCGCGCATGCTGCTTGTTTATAAGCAGGTCGTTGCTAAGAGATGCTTTCTGGCTCTTTCTGGAGAATCGGGAATAGCACCTGCTGATATTAGGTCTAATGCCCATGTAACAAAATTAATGAGGGAAAAAAGGGACATCCGTGGGAAACAGGCCTGTTCTGGTGTTCGCTGGAGGGTTTCACATGAGGTCACTAGCTCCCAAACCAGAGGGCTAATCCGTCGGAACTGGACAGACCCGGTTGTGTCAATAAATAGGCCTTCTGGTCTGTTCATTGTTGGCCGCAGTTGGCGCAACTGAGATAGGTCAACAGGCAGCGTTGTTTAGTTACCAGTCTTAGCACCTGCTGATATTAGGTTCAATGCCCATGCATGTACCAATTAATGAGAGAATGCCCAATGCAGACTGTACTGTTAGAACCCTAGAAGCCCTTGGGCGGCCCTCGAACAGGCCTCCTGAGTATAAGGCATGTCCTGACTCTACAAGAGCTATTTATTTACTGGTAACTAAACAACTCTGTCTGTTGACCTGTCTCAGTTGTGCCAACTGTGGCCAACAATGAACAGACCAGAAGGCCTATTTATTGACACACCCGGGTCTGTCCAGTTCCGGCGGATTAGCCCTCTGGTTTGGCAGCTAGTGACTTCATGTGAAACCCTCCAGCGAACACCAGAACAGCCTGTTTCCCGCGGATGACCCTTTTTTCCCTCATTAATATTGTTACATGGGCATTGGACCTAATATCAGCAGGTGCTATTCCCGATTCTCCAGAAAGAGCCAGAAAGCATTTCTTAGCAACGACCTGCTTATAAACAAGCAGCTTGCGCGATTTTTCAAATAACTACTGGTGCCACAGAGTTGGATCACCCTGTATATATAACGATACTACGATTTCTGTGCTTAGGCCCAGCCCAGAGCGGTGCAGCCCTCCAGTTCCCCTGTTCCCCGCGTGGCGGCGCCGCTCATTAGCAGACGACACACTTTGACACCTCGCCCTGGGATTACCGTTCCGCGTAACGAAAAACGAATTCCACCGTCGGATTCAGGATTTTTTGCCCGATTTTTAGAGCCACATTGGTTTTTTGAGTGGCGTTTTGGGGTAGGGACGAGCGAGTTCCCTCCCCCCTTTTCCATGGCTAAATTTTTTGGGAAGACTCGGGAAATTTGTGAAGTCTCAAGGTCGACAACCCAACCNGGGGGGGGGGGGGGGGGGGGGGGGGACTCGCCACGCCCCAAAACGCATCCTTAGAATGTCTGTACAGTATACGTCGTCACCTGTTGATGCCCCTATAGTTATCACTTCTACACTTGACTCTTGTTTAGGTTCATAATTCCAGTGACGGACGGCTTATTATCTGCGTCTCGTTAAAAACATTCCGATGCTGTGTGATCCATATTCCCAATGTAGTGGTGAGGTGGTGCCAATATTCTCAGGTCTCGAGTTCGATACCCTGGGTCTGTGGGTCATACAATAATTTTTCAAGTGAAAGAGTTTTGATGGATCATCTCAGGGCCGTTTTCTCGAACAGTGGTTCAAATGTAAACCCGGTTCAAAGCCGGTTTAAACCCTTGACAACATGCAGCCTAACAACAATCAAATCAGGGATTAAACTGGCTTTGAACCCGGTTTACATTTGAACCATTGTTCGAGAAAGCGGCCCTCACTACTGAGGCCGGTGCAACTGGCCCTTAGTGTAAGTTTCCATGGATTCCTGACCGTGTGTTTCGCGGAAGCCAGGGTTTTACGCTTTTACCTGGCGCTCTGGCGCAGGGGCTGTGCAATTAATTCCTGGCGTTGAAGATGTTTGCGATGCACGACCTCGGCCGCCATGAGAAAAAGTCTACTCTAATCACGCTCACTTGAATTGCCAATCTTGTTTCACGGTTCTACCGTTTCCTCACACAATCAAAAAGAATCAGCAACACAGTGATTAATGAAGCGGGGCATTTAAAAGAGGTTTCCCTAATATATTATTATTATTATTATTATTATTATTATTATTATTATTATTATTATTATTATTATTTGCGAAAGTGTGTGTAATGCCTTCGCATTGCGCTCCGCGCCTGTGGACAATAATTAAATAAAAATGAAGGGTGGTTTCGTTCCAGGATATCGGTTGCCTGCACCAGATGGAACGCCAGAAGCCATGCACAACTTAATGCATAAATGTTGGGCACATGTTCCTGTTGAGAGACCCAGTTTCAGCGATATATATGAGTGTGTGTCCACAATTAATTTGGATCATCAGATCTATGAGAATTGCACTTGAATGTGTTCTACCCTCGGGGATATCTTGTACATTACACAATCATGTCACAATTCCACAATTATTCCTTGATACTGGCACGGTCTACCATAAAGTACCATTACATTTATATTATTTCTATTATTTGCCTTCAAACCCTATAATTGCTTATTGTAATGTATGCAGATTTTTATTTATTTATTTATTTATTTATTTATTTATTAGTTTATTATGTAACCCCTTGCAAGGGCATAACCCTTTTTGGGGGACAAGCTCTGGATACATAATAAACAGAAAGATCAGTATAGATAATAGAGTCATTCGGGGGACAGGAGTCATAATGGATGCAGATGAAGTACCTTAATTTTATATTTTAGTGAAAGCACTAAAATAGGGCAAACCAGTATCGTTAATATTTTCAGTTAACGTTTTATAATGGTATGCTGTATACTCGCTGTATAGTATACCATAATCAGCAAAATATAGTTAGTGGTTTATTGAAAAGAGTGAAAGGTGTGCCTATACTTGCGATATTTTAATTTCCTGTTCCCTGCATTATCTGTTATTGTAGCCATGTGTGGGATAATATTTTCTGATAGCAGATTAGTCCAGACCCCAAGCCCTTTAACTCTGCACTTTGTGATAAGAAGGTGCCACTTGGCAGACATGTTCTCTGGGCCTATAGGTCTATAAGAGTTATTTGACATATTGTGACGACCCAGGGTTCGCCCCGGGTCCGCCCCTAGCTAGCTCATACCAAGAAAACTAGGTGGGTTCCTTGAGCACTGGTATTTATTGGACCTTCCTGGTCCCAAACTGAGTACAGACTGGCTTTTAGGCTTTTACAACCTAAAACCGCTGGGAGGGAAAGGACTGGTGCCCCCACCAATAGTGGCCAGGGTCAAACCGTTACAATACCCTCCCTCTTTGAAAACCTCATTTACATACAAAAACAAATTACATCCAACAATGACAAGGGCTACAGAAAAAAATCAGAACATTCAAATAACACCAGACAATCCAAAATTCATTACAATTACTGTTCAACTCTGGTTCAACTCACAAGGGAACAGTCAAGGTTGGGAACCTCCGATTTGGTTGAAACTGGCGTGAGGGGTCATTCATGTGCGATAGACACAGTGGTGAAAGTGTTAGCTCGCAACGTCCAGCCGTTTCCGAGATATGAGCGACAGTAACATCCGAATTTTGTCCACGCGCATTTGCCGGGAGCCGCTCTGCCAGCTCCAAATCCCTTCTACCTTGATTCCCCCCACTTTTTTCGATTCCACACCACCATCCCCCACTCCCCC
>KZ538174.1:92134-110910 GCA_000934665.2 Catajapyx aquilonaris | reverse complement strand
GAGAAAGCCCGCCGCAGGCGTAATTTTTTGGGGGAGTTCAAGGTCACACGAGCCTAGAGGTGAATGTGGGAGATTTGAATGGGTGTGTATTTGAGGGAATTTGTCAAGTGTCACAGCTGGGCGAAAAAGACTCGACCCAATCTTTTGAGTGAGAGTCACCTCCCTTATTGAGAGCTGCAAAATTCATGCTACACAATATATGTATTTTTTTTACGTACTGTGCTCTTGCTCCTCATTTCGCAAGATCATTATTTCATAGTTAAAAAATAAAAAATAAAGCTCGCGGCCCACTTGGAGGAGCCTCGCGGCCCATAGTTTGGGAACCACTGGTCTAGGGGCACTATTGGATAAAATGATGCAGGCTAAGCGGTAGGCTAATATACAGGTGCTGAAGCCAAGTATCCTGGTAACTGAAAACGGTTATACAGGGTGTCTCATGTTTTTTGTCCGATCAGTTATCCGAAAAGCCTATGTATCTTCTAGCAATGTAGCCAGAATATGCCCCAACATTCCTGGCACATCCCTCAACAGTTGAGGGATGTGCCAGGAATGTTGGGGCATATTCTGGCTACATTGCTAGAAGATACATAGGCTTTTCGGATAACTGATCAGACAAAAAAGTTGAGACACCCTGTATGTATGTGTAAAGGCAAAATATCATGTCCAGGGGTGTCATGTGTTCGTCTAACCATGTGTAAAATCATATGAATGCAGACTTATTTTATTAACTAGCTGTGGCACCCGGCGTTGCCCGGGAAGAAATGAATGAAGGGATAACACCTACTCGTACCTGTAGCCCCGTAAAAATTTGCACGCACAGAGAACCGCCATGATACTTTTAGGAAGGCTGGGTCGGAAGGACGGGAGAGGTTGGAGATGTAGGAAGCGGACCACAGATGGCAGGCGAATGAGATGGTTGGCGTGCCGGACGGACGGACGGACAGACAGACAGACAGACTTCACATCCGTCTTTATTAACATATTAGGAAGGCCGGGTCAGGCCCACAGATGGCAGGTTGGCGTTATACAGGCGGGAGAGGTTGAAGGTGTTGGAGTAGGACCAGAGATGGCATTGGTGGGCGGACAGACTGGCAGACAGAATCACATCCGTCTTTATTGATATAATATACAGGGTGGGCGAAAAGTCCCAGGACACCTGGGTTTTTTTGCCTGCAAAACTAATCTGTGCATGGAAAATGTGTCGGATTTGCTGGTGTAACATCTTCTGGACACTGACGGAACTGTTTGATGAGGGGAGACATCTAGGGACCCCCAACAACACCCACAATAAATTAACAATGTTAACAGTGCAAGATGGCGGATACGAGCGGGTTTACTGTGGAGGAGAGACTTGTGGCTACTGTGTGGGTCCACGAGAGGCCTCATACGGGAAAGAACCTAACGCACATCATGCAGGATATCAGGGCTCGTTTTGGTAAGGCGCCACTGAGAAGAAGTAACTTGTTCAAATGGGAGAAAAAAGCATTTAGCAAGGGAAGTGTCTTTCACGCTTCCCGTCTTTCACATATCACATGCTGAATCCTTTTTTCTCCCACTTGAACAAGTTACTTCTTCTCAGTGGCGCCTTACCAAAATGAGCCCTGATATCCTGCATGATGTGCGTTAGGTTCTTTCCCGTATGAGGCCTCTCGTGGACCCACACAGTAGCCACAAGTCTCTCCTCCACAGTGAACCCGCTCGTATCCGCCATCTTGCACTGTTAACATTGTTAATTTATTGTGGGTGTTGTTGGGGGTCCCCAGATGTCTCCCCTCATCAAACAGTTCCGTCAGTGTCCAGAAGATGTTACACCAGCAAATCCGACACATTTTCCATGCACAGATTTGTTTTGCAGGCAAAAAAAGCCAGGTGTCCTGGGACTTTTCGCCCACCCTGTAGATTTATTATTAATTTATGTATTTATGGGGTATGCCCATTAGAGTAAAGTGAAGGTTTTGATCCACACAGTTGTGGGCCACCCCCTTCTACTCATGCTATCTACACTGACTCATCATTATCTACAAAATATGAAACCATGGAGTGTATCCTAGCCATGCAAATTGACATCAGCAACCTGGAGTGACGAAAACCCTTGTAACTTATCACTAGCTGCAGTGCTACTCCTTACCGACTACTTAAGGAAGTGCCCCTGCTGGAAGTGACCCAGAGACGTGAGGCTCTGGCCACCTTGATGAAAGTCCAACCGGGGAAAAACTGCACACAATGTTCGTCCAACAATGCAGTGCAGCCACCCATGGGCAATAATTATCACTACTTTCATTACACACATTAATATGAATAAGATTACTATAAGTGGCTCATTACTGTATGGTGGGCCACCGAAGCAGGTTGGCATAGTGGATAGGGCATCCGACTGCTTATCGGGAAGTCCTGGGTTCGAATCCCGGGGCGGCAACCCTGACCGTGGTTTTCTGTGGTTTTCCACGGTCTTCCTAGGATAATTCCGGGGTCGCTTCCGTATTATAGGCCACAGCTGCTTCCTTCCTTCCCTATCCTTGGAGGTTGAAAGGCAATGCTGGGCCAACCTCCTTAATATCAATTATAAAACCGAAGCAGGTTGGTGTAGTGGATATGGAGTCCGCCTGCTAATCGGGAGGTCCTGGGTTCGAGGTTCGAATCCCGGTGCCGGCAACTCTGACCGTGGTTTTCTGTGGTTTCCCACGGTTCCTCCAGGTGAATACCGGAGTTGTTTCCTAGTTAATAGGCCACAGCCGCTTCCTTCCATCCCTATCCCGTCCCAAAAAGCGAAATAAAGTTTACAAGAGTTCCAGCCAAAAAAACAAATCTCCCCCCTAAAAAGCCAGAACGGCTTCAATGGGGTATGATATTATTATTATTATTATTATATCAATTAGAAAGTATGGTGGGCCATAACTGTCTGGTTTACCCCTACTGAGCAAGGGGTCGAATGGATTGTCACTGGAAATTTTTGACAGGTGGAGATTCGTGGGAACCAGCAAAAAGAGCAGCAAAAAGGTGGATGGTTTAGCAGCTGGTGGGGTGGTAGCAAGGCGAAAGAGCAAGACCAAGATCCAACTGGTGGAATAGGTATGAAGTTAGGGTGTCATCTTTTTTGATTCCTTCCTTCAAATTCATTTCCCATCCCCACCAACCTAACTTTTATTTCCTTCTCCTCTGCCCATCTCACCACAATACCTGTAATCACCAAGCATCTGTATACTATCCTGCTACCGCAATTTACACTAATACAGGTATGTAATGGCCAAAATGTGAGCCAGCATTGTGCCTTTTTGGGAACACCAAGCTGGGTGTGATGATGATGATAATGATGATGATGATGATTACTATTATTATTATTATTATTATTATTATTATTATTATTATTATTATTATTATTATTATTCCTTCTGATATTTTCATGAGCAAAATGTGCTTGTGCAAAGGGTGATAAGATGCTGTAAAGGTTAGACCTACAGTCTTCCATCTCAGGTCCGACTATTGATCAGGAAGAGGTTCTCATGTAGAAAGAGTGTCAGTGGGTTTTCTCCATTCTCATGTGGGTTACATTAGCAACAGAGCAATATAATAAAGGTGGGGATGTAAAAGAGGATACCCGAAGAGGCCACACATGCCTGATGGAGTACCCAACTTTTAAAATGACAAATAAGGCTAAGATTGCCATTGAATTTGTGCTAGTAAATCTGCCTTTAGTTCTCCATATGAAATCCTCCTGAATGTGTGTTGCTGTGCATGTCTAGGGGCAGACAAATGCACCTTCTCATCTACCTTGTTATCAGTTGGCCCTTTGACATTTCTCACACTACATTTTAGTTTAGGGCCAACAAATGTTCTGCCCGCAGGATGTCCCACTAATAAAAACACATTTTGTATCTCCACCTAGGGAGTAAGGTGCACTATGGCAGTCGCAACTTTTGAAGTAAAAGGAACAGTCACGGTCATAGAAGATAAGGTCTGGACACTCCCACCTACCCCCTGCCGACGCGTTTTGCAGAAGGTGCTCACTTGAGAGCACCATGAGACATTTCACTCTCTGGATAAATGGCGACCCTACCGGACTAGGCTGAACTTTATAGGTACAAAAGCTACATTGGTGGACCCAGTGGACCCAACATTTTGTGCCCGCATGTAGCGCTTCCTTTTTGTACCTATAAAGTTCAGCCTAGTCCGGTAGGGTCGCCACATATCCGGAGAGTGAAATGTCTCACGGCGCGCTCAAGTGAGCACCTTCTGCAAAACGCTTCGGTAGGTGATAACATCAGAAGGTAGTATGAGTGTCTGGGGGCTGGGAACAGTAGTCAGGGATGAATAGAATACTGTCAAATGGGGTGACGTTGGTCGCCAGGGTGAACTTGGCCACAATTCCAAAAATGTAATTAATGAATATTTAAGGTAACATGTGTTATAAAAATGAGACTTTTAATCACATCATGCCATTACGGCAGCACTTACCATGTTGTACACCAAAAAATTCACCTGTGCTGCCATAGGTGAGCAGGGAAATAAATGTTAAAGTCCACCCCATGAAACCACCCAATTTTCATAGTGTGCAAACTTTATTTTGCAAATCAAGAAATTGATAAGCAAGGGTATTGTCCATTTTTAAGAGATTAAGGTGGTGGTAATATGTATTACAGCTTATGAATATCGTTCCTTAAAAACACACTAAAAATTCCTGACAGAACTTGTTTCCCACAGTGCATTTGTAATGGGAAAATTAGAGCCCAAGTCCACCCCCACTTGGTGGACTTGCATGGCCATGACGTCAAAAATTTTCCTCCCGCCACTGTGCACAGAAAAAATTTCTTGTACTCGCCCTTTTGGCCAGCGTGGTCTAACACCCAATAAAAAAATTTCACAGTTGTGGGTTAATATCTTCACACTTATATCTTCGTAAAACGGAAATTTTGGACCAAGTTCACCCCATTTGACGGTACAATGAAAATTCCAACAGACAGGGCATTTACAGAAAGCTTACTTGACATTTTTTGTACAAGGGAGGTTTCAAGTTAAAATGACTGTGGCATATTGGTACAGGTTGAGAATCCCTAATCCAAAATGCTAGGGACCGCAAGTGTTCAGAATTTGGACTTTGTAATATTTGTATATTTGCATTTATGAACAGGTATGGGATGGCACCAAAGCCTAAATACGATATATTTATACAAGGTGTCCGTGAACAGACCAGTCAGACCTGTACCCGTGGCTCAGTTGACACCAGAGGATCATGTTATGTAGAGGAGTCATTATGTCTGGGCAGCCTCATTACTGACAAGGGAAGGTCACGGGGTGATAATGACGGATCTTGATGAAATTCAACATGCTAATACAGGACAATATATGATACCCAAATATGAAATATTTCGTGCGGAACCCCATATTTGCAAAAGTTATGACGTCTTAAAGTTCCAAAAAGAATACATTTTCATACTCCATGGGATTACATTAGCGACCACTGAAGTGTGCAATCAGTTTCTAGACCTTTTCTCATCGGAAAAAAGTCATACAGAACGGCTCTGGCCGTTTGTCCGTCCGTCTGTGGACAGGTATCAAGGCCTAAACCGTTAAGAGATAGCGACAAACGGTTTTCATATTCGGATTGAGCGTGACCAAAATAGGTTTCATGGTCAACTTCTGGTGACCCGCCACTTCCGGTCTTCCGGCTTCACTCTATCCGCACAAGTCTACTTTACGGGCTGGTTATCGTTGGATTTCGAAGATAGTTTCTGTGTATTCCTGACCGTGTTTTTTGGGGATTTACTCTGGGTTTTACCTGACTCTCTGGCGCTGGGGCTGTGGAATTTATTCCTGACGTTGGACATGTTTGCAATGAGCGTCATCGGCTGCCATGATGTTATCGCCCAAGCCGATACTGGAATCGATATGTTGCCTAGGTGACGATATATCGATTCACGTGCTCCCTGAAAGAATGAGAAAAGGACTAGAAACTGATTAGTACACACTTCAATGTCATTATATGTGGTCGCTAATGTAATCCCATGGAGTATGAAAATGTATTATTGTTGGAACTTGAAGACGTCATAACTTTTGCAAATATGGGGTTCCGCACGAAATATTTCATTTTTGGGTATCATATATTGTCCTGTATTAGCATGATCAATTTCATCAAGATCCGTCATTATCACCCTGTGACCTTCCATTGTGAGATAAATAAATGCCTTCAAACGACAAGTACAAAGTATCCTGGGAGGTATGGGAACCTTCAGCCCCGAAATCGCATCACCGGTCAAATAATAGCAGCTTTTCCATTTGGCTACTAGCATGTCGCATGGCACAGACCAGCACACACTGACATGCACTGACACGCATTATCCATTATCGCAGTAATGAGGCTGGGCAGCCTCATTACTGCGATAATGGATCATTTGCCACTTAGCAATTGGGCCTAAGAGTGATTGTCAAATAGCAGTGACAAGTGCGTGTATATATATCATAATAGAGGTCCCATAAACCCTGAAGGTAGTTTTATATCAATTTTAAGTAATTTTGTATATTCAGAGATACAGGTAATGGTGCTACTCATGTTGCACTTGCATGGATTTGAAGGTGAAGTTCAGATTTCATGTAAAAATAATGTTTCGTACTTACTGTACCTGTACCAAAAAACATTCTGATCACTGCTTGCAAAGAGAAGATAAATAGCAGCAAATGCTACACAGCTCACATCCATGTGGCACCACAGCTGTACATTGTCTGGGAGCATTCCCAGTGTTTTGGAAAATTTTCCATTTGTGACATGTCATGTCAGCATTCAGTGTGGTTGTGATATGGAGGTTTTCAGTTTTTGGAATCTCAGATAAAGAATTCTCAACCTGTACTAGGTAATGGCTGGAAGAAATGTGTAGGACATTCACTGGATACATGAAGCATATATGTAGCATAATGATAGGTTCATAATGCATAATGAAGAGTGATATGATGCTTCTATATGTGAAATAAGGTTTGATATTTTTTGCAAACAGTGAAACAGTTTGAGGATGCACTTACTACAGAAGAGAAGCAAAAGATGTATGATGCTATTGGGTATCAGGAAAATGCTGCACCTGCAGTGTATCCCACAACCTTTGTTGAAAACAAGCTTCAGTTCTTACTGAAGCGTTTGCGCATCCAGATTGCTGATGAAAACTTAAGTCACAGTGAAGTCATGATGGTGGAACTTAAGAATGTGTCCAGTTGTGTTGAGCAGAGACCTTCAGCACAAGCTCTAAAGTAGGTTAACAAAGAGCTCTTTTATGGGTAGGGCAGAAAAGCTACAGTGTTGATTTTTTTCAGATTGACTGTGGACATGGAGTCAATCACCGTACATGGTTCCCACAGTGAACTAAAAGTACCAAAACTAATTCGGTCTGTAGAAGGAAAGAAGCAAGAAGTGCTGCTGAGTTTATTGTTTGAGACTAACCCACTTGATGAACTGTGTGATCAGAGGATACACTTCCGAACGCAGCCACTGGAAGTTGTGTACCATGCCAAGACTATCAACCAGCTGGCGAAGGTGTTCCAAGCACCCAAAAGTGTCCAACTGGAGAGGTAATTATTTGTTGTTTAAATTCTAGGATCAGTAATACTCGACAGTCCAGTTTTCCAGTTACTCCAGATAATTTCAAAAGCACAGAACGTTTGTTTTCTGATAATCATTATGATGTTTGTCGCATTCTTCCATTAATTTTTGGGAAACATTGACAGATTATTTAATTTAGGATAATTTCATGCATGTTCCAGTTGTTCCAAATGAAGTGTCCATGTTGGTTAGCTTTTTTTTTTTTTGTGTGTCACTAAGCTCCTTAATTTTATTCAGCTGCTTGTAGGAGGTCTATAAATATTAACTCTCATCATTAGGTTGAATGGAAGCATTGGTTCAGACCAAATTCAAGATATTTATTGTGACTTGTTTTTACCCAGTGACATTGTTTCCAAAGGTTGGTCCATTTTTAGAAGCCTAGATAGAACCTTTTGCATTAGTTAAAAACCATGCATCCATTTAGCCTAATATTAGCATCTAATATTTTTGATGGCTTCTAAAAATAGCTGTTCTAAAATAATTGCTTCAAAATAAGCTGCTTAATGCAAAACATCTCTTACCACTATGGACGTTTTGGTTGATACATTGTATACTGTACATGTTATGGAAATTAACAATGACTACTGAAATAGAAATAATGAAGGTCATGCATCGTCACTCTCATATGTACATGGCTGGACAAAATTTTCTAGGAACTTCTATTTTGTCCAGCTGTGTACTATATGGTGCCACACGTACGGATAAATAGTCAAGTATGGTACTTATGGATAATTGTTTAAAGAATTTCCTCTTCCCAAAAATTTGTTGCAGCATGATGGCACACACCTTCAATTTTAAATACTACTGCACACTATCACCATGTCGATTAAGGGACTTTAATACTATGGGACCAAATTTTCCATGCATGCATCAAAGATATTTGCTGCCAAGTCTTTGGCATTTAGTCACTCTTCAGAATCTTGAATCAAAAAATTTTAATGAAATCGTGAAAGGCATGAAAATCCCTCCAAGAACATTGGTATTGCATGCAGGATATTCAAAGACACAGTTTGAACCAGCCGCAGCCTCATGGAACTCCTACGATAAGGCAGTTTAATATCCAAGTCTTCGTCCGTGGCGCTGACGCAACCCCACAGGGATCTTGTGGTTCGGGCGGACATGCTCAGATGCCTGAACCAATCTGAACCATTCTTTCCACTGCAGCTGGGTCCGGAGGGTATTTACAGATCGCCAGTCAGCCACCCGAACCACAAGATCCCTGTGGGGCCATGCCAGCACCAAATTCCAGGCTGGCGGAGACTTTTATGTTAAACAGCCTTCCCCATAAGGCTAGATAGGGAGTTGCAGGGGGTTGGTTTGAACCATGGTCATAGAAAGTAAGGTGTGGACACTCCCACCCACCCCCTGCCAACGCGTTTTGCAGAAGGTGCTCACTTGAGAGTGCCATGAGACATTTCAGTCTCTGGATAAGTGGCGACCCTACCGGACTAGGCTGAACTTTATAGGTACAAAAGGGAAGCGCTACATACGGGCCCAAAATGGTCGCCGGCGCTCATGTTGGGTCCCCCAATGTAGCGCTTCCCTTTTGTACCTATAAAGTTCAGCCTAGTCCGGTAGGGTCGCCACTTATCCGGAGACTGAAATGTCTCATGACGCTCTCAAGTGAGCACCTTCTGCAAAACGCCCCAGCAGGTGATAACATCAGAAGGTAGTATGAGTGCCCGGGGGCTGGTTTGAACTGTAGAAACCCTGAGTTATCTGACTGTAAGGACTGCACCGTGTAGTCATGAATTGTCTGGCATCTTTTTCAATCATTTCTTGTGCGATATGTGTATTTGACAATCCTCCATGCAGTCCTTAACTTGCACTGACATTATTTTGCACTTGAGAGTTAATTTTACAGGTTTACTAGGTGAGGAAAATTTTTGCTAGGCACGAGTCTGGGGAGTAACCAAGAGATGCAAGGCTTGACTTGGTGACAAGCATCTCCATGACAGGCATTCAAGATTTGTTCTCATAATATGCAGAGTTCCTCAATCATGCTGCAGTGTGGATTGTGTGGTTGGGGATATTTTAACGGCTCTTGATATTACAACAACTTTTAATTTTTTAAATCCATAATATATAAAAATATGTTCGAGGGTTTTTAAATGTTGCAGTAATGTGTATTACCAATAGGAACTGATTTATGAAATTTTAGTGGATATCTTTGCTTTTTGTGAACATATGAAACATGACCAAAATAATTCCCTTCGTCTTTCCCTACTGCTTCACTTTGTAAAGTTCAGTTACAGTTAGAATATTATACTTATTGTTAATTTTACAGCTTACAGGCTGTAGCAGCGTCCACATTAGCTGACTTCCAAGAAATGTCAGCTGCCGGCCTGCAGCATGCAATTGATGCACACAAAAGGATGGAATTGAGAGTAGACTTGACAGCATCACAAGTCATGGTGCCATATGGTGGGACCTATTCTAGGTAGATATGTGCATGCTCATAATTGTTAACCTCATGCAATGGGAAGAATGGGATAAGGAATTGTAATGGGGAACTAGCCTTCATTTTGGAAACTACATAATAAATTCGCCCATATTTTTTGGATTTTTTTGGCATATTCCGTTTTAAGATATCAGTTTCAGTTCCGGAGTAATTGGGGTTTTTATGTAGGGAAATGGTGACGTCACTGTTTCCCTAGAAAATGTTGACGTCACGCGAAGTGAAATGAACGCAAAAATGGTGTTATAGAACGCGCCCCGTCATTGTCGTAAAATGTATCGCTGTTGTTAGCAACCGTCCCATTCCGTGAGCAAGATAGCGGCCGGGGCGCGTATTTATTCCAGGCCACTCAAGTCGCTTTGTATGTGGCAGTGATGCCACCAGCTCGGAAATATCTGTCTCCCGAATTAGGCACATAAAGGCCCCCCTTCTCCACCTCGATGGCCTACAGCCGCCTTGCGAATGCTTTCCGTCGTGTCCGCGGTTAATTCAAAGTCAAATTCCTCATATCTCGCAGTCAACCAGGCATTTCAGAGTACCCTTTCGATTGGCACCACTCTGTTGCGCCTTTTTTTCCCGCCAATTTTGAAGGCACTTTTAAATGTGCTGTAATTTATCCAGTAATGTCATTTTGATGCAACAGAGTGATGGAATGTATGTTTACAGGCATGGGCTAGCTAGTTATGAACAAAAATCCCAAATCCCAGACCAAGGCTACTTCCCCATTCAGTAGCAGAGCAGTAGAAATGTGGTTATAGGACGGATTTCTTGCCAAGGATCACATGAAAGTTTTTTCCTAAGCTAATTAAGCTGACCATAGAATATATATCTGACATAAAAACTCTTCCTTTCCCTTTTGAAAGTGATAAGAGTGTCCTGGTGCTGAATCTAGGCAGCATTAAAATGCACAGTGTTGATCGAGATGCACACATGCCCTCCGTAAAGACAATGTTTCAATCTGGTGCAAATGAGGAGGGCATCATGAAAGAGCTGATGTCCCAGAGCTATGATAAATTTACTGTTGAACTCAAAGATTTTCAGGTAGGTGGTATTGTAACTGAAAATGTCCAAGGAATATTGATATTATTGCCTAAATTAGGTGATACTGGCCTTGCCTGGGGAAGACTGGCATGCAGCTTTGCAAAAGCACCACACAGAGCTTCACTTGATTAATCCTGTCAATCTCATTGTTGGCATGGAAAAATGCTTGGTTATGGATGACCCACGTTTGCCACGTATGAAGATTACAGGGCACCTGGAACAAATTAGTCTGAACATTTCAGGTAAGACAACATTCTTTGACCATGAAAGTGCCTCCCTAACATATCCATCCTATTAGATAAACGTGTCATTGAACTGGCGAGCTTGGTGAGCAGCATACCATTTGATGACCAGGGCTCAACTGGAAATTTGCAGCCAATATTGGAAGATGAAGAACTTAAGGTTAGTCTTTAATGGGGGGGGGGGGAAATAATGTTTGTGAGTGAAATGTGCTGGTTTACACTGCATCATCGTTTCAGTTGCGACTTGAGGACAACATGAAGCCTGATAGGGTCCAAGTTGTAAACCTGAAGCAGTTGACGATTCCTACCCCAAGAGAACAGGATGAAGAGACGAAAGCACAGCTAGCTCAAATAATTGATTTGGATTTTGACTTTACGCTAGAAGGTAAAATACAGTGAAAATGTGAAATCCCGATAACTTGAACCACCATGGGACTGAGAACAAAATTCGACTTATTGAATATGGTGGGGAACACAGCACCTGCACAAATGAAACACCTACAGTACGTGTCTCGCTACTGGGACATGATTGCAAGTGACCGCTAGACGACTGTAGACTAGGGCCTCTGACTCCTCTGAGGCAAAAGGCATGTCACCACTGCAGAGGAAGGCATGAGTCACTACCTACAGGAAAGGGAGCTTTAAACAAGTGGCTTTCAGAGGGCTTTGTGCATTCCTTCGAGGCTTATCGAGAATTAACCAGCTGGGGTGGAAATCTCCAAGAATGAATCATACCACATGTTTGCTCAACTTGTAAATTCCCCGGTGTTGACAAAATTCGACTTATTAATGGTGAAAGTGCTGCAAAGTTCACAAAATATATTCGACTTATTGAGAAAATCGAGTTATCGGAATTCAATTGGTATTACTTATATGGAGAATCTGCCAAGTCCACGATTTTCCTCGACTTTTCGAGAATTTCGAGTTATCAGTATTCGAGTTATCAGGATTTAACTGTACAATGTATGCAAGGCAGTATTTGTAATTGACAACTTTCTGTCTTGGTTTCACAGAGATACATTTAAAAGTGCTAAACTGCAAAGATGGAGTTGATCAAACTCTTCTTGAGTTCTGGATCAACTCTCTGGGAGTAAATTTTGTCAAAAAGACTTACGATATGTCTGCCATAGTTGCTCTTGGAAGCATATCTCTACGACATTATGGTGCTGCAGATACTTGCACTGATATTTTGAAAACCCCTCCAGCTGAAGGTTCGAATCATTTGTTTACTGGGAAATACACCAAGGTAAGTGTAGTTGTTTTGTGGTGAGCCTTGGTACTCTTGAGACTGTTACGTGTTGAAACTGGAATTTCAACATATTTTCAGGTAGACAAGAAGTCACCAGAGTTTCGTACTGTCTATGGGTGTGTCCTGCAGTCTGTTGACATTCACTTTGCTAAATTTGCAATTAACCTCAAGGAAAATGCATTGTTGGATGTATTGAAATTTCAGCAGGATTTGATGGAAAAGCTGGAAGAGATCCAGAAATCAGAAGTAGTTATTGCAAAATCCAAACTGGAGAGTGGATACAGGAAGTTATCAGCATCTATGATGTGTAAGTGGAATATTTTGAGCTTTCTGAACCCAAATGTTTAATGAATGGATTTTTATGCAGCTCTCCCTGGAGCTACTCGTCGTCAACGCAAAAATCTAGAATATATTGACATGAAAATAATTGCCCACTTGCTCGACCTCACAATGCAGATCAGCAATTCCAAGCGGAGTATAATTGAAGCTAGCATCAAGGGGTTGCAGGCAGCAGTGGAGATTCAGAAGAAAAAAACCAGTGTCTCGGCTGTCTTGCGTGATGTCATTGTTGCTGATCCTGATCCAGCTACCTCTTATCACAAGGTATTTTGAAGCAAACAAATGATATTAAATAACCACCATTTACCAGTGCGAATAGTACCTTTTTATCAATAGTCTTTTCCACCTCTGGTGTGGATATAGAGAGAAGTAATTGTGAATTCTGTTGTTAAGCAAACCTGTATAGTGTTGGTAGTGAAATTGATTTGGAGAAATGATTTTTTTTACAGATATTAACCACAACGGACTCAGAAGCACTTGTGATTGATTTGAACATCTATAATGATGCAACTGATGGCAAGGGAATGGTAGATGTGAATGCGGTTGACATGGCAGTTAAAGTAACATTCGGTGGCACCAAAATCGTCTTCTTGAACAAGTTTGTGGCAGACGTCATGGTGTGTGTTTCAGCTATATATAAATAATTTGACAAATTTGTGACAGTTTTCTTGTGTTTTGATAGGCTTTTGTAGACCAATTCCAAACAGCAAAAGAAGCTTTACTCGCTGCATCAGCGGCAGCTGCTGAAGCAGCAAGGCATAATATGGAAGAGGTGTATTCACAAGCTAGCAGAATGTCTCTGAATATCAAGCTGAAGGTTGTTTACCAAGGGCCGAGAGACTCTTTAATCATTATTATTGCTTAACACTAACTCAGTACTATACTCTTGATGGTATCATTATTTTCCAGGCACCCATAATCATTGTGCCAAGGAACAAGAATAGCCCAGCAGCCATTGTTGTTGATCTTGGTTTCCTCACATTGAAGAATACATTTGAATTGCAGTCAGCAACCAATGAGCTGGGAATGCCAGCCATATTTGACAAAATCCGACTAAACTTGCAACAGCTGCAGCTCTCAAGGTAAGACTGATCAGTAGGGGTGGAATTTTCGTCTCACTGATAGTTAAACTGCTAACTGAGACTACCATTGCCACCACTGATACTGCTAAGTTAGCAGTAACTATAAGTGAGACGAAAATTTCAACCTATCCTTTTCTGGAGGCAGCAATGTTCATTAATTGACTTTGGCCAGTGCTATTTATACAGTGTATGGTTTTTTGGGGGTGAAAAGGCAGCTATTCTCCTTTCTCTCCCAACTTTCTCTATCCTCCCTCCCTCTCCCCCCCTCTCTCTCTATGCACTTACCTGGTGCATGAAACCACTGAAAGCCAATAATCTGCTTGTGATTATATTGAATTAATCATGGTTTTCTGTAATTTTTCAGGTCTATCTTAGAAACAGAGGCACTCGATATTTTATCAGAGTGCCTTGTACTCGATCCGGCTAGTTTTGGATTGGATGTGGTTCGCAACTTGAGTGTCCACTGGTACAAAGAAGCGCCTGAATTGGACATTTCAGGCTGGCTGGGCCCACTCCAAGTAAGTAGTAGCAGAAGAAATACTGTCACGGGTGCAACAGATCTGTTATCCTAAAAAGGATTCTGCAGCCTGCCATTAAATTCAGAAAGCCACTAATGGATAGAATGAGTGCTTCTTTGTGTCCACTGGAGATAGAAAAAAAGAGGACGTGTCATATGTCCGACTGCATTGGTTCGTTATTTTTTAGTTGCAGATTTTTAAATCCCAGGCATCTGGGTCATTGACCTCTTTCAGGTATTCTTTCAATGTATTGGTTATAGCAATTGGGATGAGGATAGGTGCTATGCAGCTAGTAACCTGGTGTTATTAGTTTATCATTTACATACAGCTGTGAAAGTCAAATGTAGTTATGACGTGCGGTTCTTCCCTTAATTGCACACAAACTGCAAAAGAGTTGAGGATTAAATTTGTTGTAACATAAATATTATATAAAGCAAATAGAATATTATGTGCGTAAGTTAGTTTGGCAATGTCACTTAAGGTGAGTCGGGGCAAGTGCCGAATCGGGGTAAGTGCGACTTTGGGAAAAAATCCTACCACGGTATGGGAGCCCCATACGATTGTCCTGACCTCGGTCAACGTAGGGCAAAAACAGTTCCCTCGTTACTGGCTTTGTGTGGCTATGACGGAGGCGGAACGCGCGACCCTCACATCTCACCTTCAGAAGAAGATTGACGAACTTCGGAAGATACAGTCAAACTTCTATAAGTCAAACTTCCCTAAGTCGAAGTTCTCTATAACTCGAATAAAATGATGAGCTTGGTTGGTCACAATGTAAAATAATAGGAAATAAACTTCCCTAACTCGAATTTCTATAACTCGAAGTGCAGGCAGGGCCTTACGATGGGATATCGATGCATTTTCAGTCTCCCTAAGTCGAAGTTCATGTTGGCGAGTACGGAAAATCTTCTCACTTCCCAGACGAAGGGTCGAGAGTAGGCCACGTGTACAGAAAGGCTCAATTTCCTGATCTCCGTCTACCAGACGTACCGAAAGAAGTGTTTGACTTGATTGTGACAATTGAATCCTTGAATCTAAGAGTAGGCAACATGTCCATAACAGATTTTTTCACACCAAAACAACGAGGAACATTGTAAGTGTAATAATGACAGTTATTTTTAAGTTTTGAAAACCTTTCGTCGCTGGATATAAAGGTAGGCTTCCTTATAGAGTTATGTGCTTTAAAAATTGCAAACTTCTCTAACTCGAATCTTCTATAACTCAAGAAGTTTTACTGTATTTTCGGTAGGTACACTTCAACATGCTGGGTGTTCTATTTTTGCATAGTTATGAAGCATTTTCTATGACCTTTTCATAGATATTGTGTAATTAACGATAAGAATAAGACGTCACCTTTAGTTGCCTAGGTCGCAGTTGCCCCATGACAATGTGACACTGGGGCAAGTGCACCTATGGAAGACCGCAGAGGTGGAGCATTATTATTTGGAGTGGATTTTTCAGGTTTAAATGTGTGCTAAACTTGTGAGTGCGGTTCACATGTCAACTGAAACTATGTAAATTGGGGACTTTTTCTCCTCTTGGCATACTCAAGTCTTATGCAGATTTTTATTGAAAATGGATACTTTGACACTAGTCCGGGCCCTAAGCCTTTTAACCTTGCACTTTGTGATATGAAGGTGACACTTGGCACATATGTTCCTTAGGCCTATAGGAGCAATTCCAGAGTTGGAGGCAACTGATCGGCCCCTTAGGTCACAAGTTATGCTGTGTTGCCAACCTGATCAGGGAACTAAGAGTTTTAACTCGGCACTTTGTGACAAGAAGGTGCCACTTGGCAGACATGTTCCCTAGGTCTATATAATAATAATAATAATAATAATAATAATAATAATAATAATAATAATAATAATAAGGAGCAATTCCAGAGTTGCAGGCAACTGATCGGCCACTTAGGTCACGAGTTATGCGATGTTGCCAACATGGCCGGGGATGACCTGAGCGTTTTTAAAATTGCATTTTGTGATAAGAAGGTACCGCTTGGCACATATGTTCCCTAGGTCTGTAGGAGTCGTTTGAGAGATGGCGGCACTTGATCGGCTCCTTAGGTCAGGAGTTATGAGGTGTTGCCAACCTGGTCCTGGACCTGAGCGTTTTGAACCATTTTTAACTTTGGATTTTGGGATAAGAAGGTGCCACTTGGTACATATGTTCCTTAGACCTATAGGAGCAATTTCCGAGTTGGAGGCAACTGACTGGCCCCTTAGGTCACGAGTTATGCTGTGTTGCCAACCTGATCAGGGAACTAAGAGTTTTAACTCGGCACTTTGTGACAAGAAGGTGCCACTTGGCAGACATGTTCCCTAGGTCTATAGTATCCATTTGAGAGATGGCAGCACTTGATCGGCTCCTTAGGTGAGGAATTATGTAATAATAATAATAATTCATACCCCGTTATCAGCCTTTTTCGGCTCTTTAGGGGGGAAGTTTTCTTTTGCCTGGAACTCTTTGCTTTCATTTTACTGCTCTTTTTGAAATGGGATAGGGACGGAAGGAAGCGGCTGTGGCCTGTTAATTACGGAATCAACTCCGGAATTTTCCTGGAAGGACCGTGGGAAACCACAGAAAACCACGGTCAGAGTTGCCGGCCCCGGGATTTGATCCCAGGACCTCCCGATTAGCAGTCGGAAGCCTTATCCACTATGCCAACCTGCTTCGGTTGGTGAGGAATTATGTGAGTTTGCCCACCTGGTCAGGCTCAAAACATGGAAACCTAGTAAATGTAGGATAAAACCGCATTAAAATGCCATAGAATGGTACAGATCCACTCTGCCGAAGTATTACAAGGTAATGAGGTGACACCTGTCCACAAAGGACCCTGAATATAGCTAAAAGGTGTCACCACCCACCCAAGATGTTGCCTCTGAGCTGGCTACCAGGGAGGGCAGGTTTGGGGCCAATGTCTGAATGCCATGCAAGATCTTCCAGATCCATCAGGCTGGGGCTGGATTCGTGCTGCTCAGGGCAGTACAGTGTCATGGGAGCCTGTATGGATCACTCTTCCAGTACCACAAGAGTCTCTGCTCCTTCTGATAAAATGCGGATGCAAGAAATTGTGCATGGTGAAGTGCAAGTGCAAAAAAGCTAACTTGCCGTGCACAGAACTTCGCCAGTGCGGTGGCCGTTGTCAATGGGATATGAGTTAACGTATGTTACACGTATAATGTATAAAGTACAGGTGTTTGTTTGTTTGTTTTCTTATTTACAGCATTCGAGAAGGTGAACTAGAGTTCTAAGAAATGTTCCAGTGTCTGTTAGTGCCATCAGAATGACTTAACATGGATATGATTCACCACATTACAACATATTGCCCCTGAGAGGTAGACAATAGTGCAATACCAGTTTTCTAGTGGTTGTGATCACATAGTATTACCATGTAGTGGGCGACACGGTGGCCGAGCGGTTAGCGCCGCAGCCTTCCACCTCTAAGGTCTCGAGTTCGATCCCCGGGTCGGACGGAGGATACTTATGTGGATAGAGTTTCGATGGGTTCTCTCCGTGTTCGCGTGGGTTTTCTCGGGGTTCTCCCGTTTCCTTCCACTATCAAAATCCATCACATTACAGGCAAATGATTAAAATCGGTTATTCAAAAGATGATCCCCTAAGAGGCCCAAGGGGCCTATCACGGGGTATCCATTATTATTATTATTATTATTATTATTATTATTATTATTATTATTATTATTATTATTATTATTATTATTAGTATTACCATGTAATACTTTGGCAGAGTGGATCTGTATCATTCTATGCCATTTTAATGCGGTTTTATCCTACATTTACGAGGTGGGAAAACTCGCATAACTCCTCACCTAAGGAGCCAATCAAGTGCCGCCATCTCTCAAATGGATCCTATAGACCTAGGGTTGGGGGGAGACGGAGTGGTGCTGCAGTAACGTATGCGCCCACGGATGTTAAGGTCCCGGGTTCGATCCCAGCCCGGGGACACCCCCTTCATCTCGTGCAGAGTTCATTGGGTCACCTCTGGCTTCGTTTCGGGTGGTATTTCCTACAGACTGAACCACCCGGGGGAGTTCACTAAAACCTATGTAAAACAGGGTCGTACTTGCCCCGACTCACCTTATTCATTATCTGTAATGCCAGTACTATTCTCTTGCTGAAAGGAGAGTATGTACTAGATACAGTTCTCAAGTGACACCCCGAGAGTGATCCTCTGATGCCCAGGGCAACTGAAAGTCAATGTACTCATTGACCCAAAACAGTAGTGTTTGGAGGGGGGGGGGGGGGGG
>KZ538174.1:60466-92110 GCA_000934665.2 Catajapyx aquilonaris | reverse complement strand
GGGGGGGAAGTCTAGGGACCAACCAGTAATGAGGTAGGCTACCAGATACGTTGGCCTACCCCTAGATACATGTGGCAACACTCACTGACACCGCTTTGTAAGGAGATCCCCTGACAGATCTGCTTGCCTTACACAGGTTGCCTAGGGAGCAGGATATGATCATGATCATTTTTCTGCAAAAGAGGTAATCTCTCAAACTCCCATCAGTAATGATTTTCATGCTCATATTCTGCTCCCTGGGAGTAGGGGGACATGGGGGTCTATGATACTGGCCAGCCAAGCGGGAGGTCTGGGGATCAAATCCCATCCCAAAAGTATTGCACCAACAAGCTCCTCTGGATGCTCAAAAGGTATGCATTATATAAAGGTCCATGCTATATCTGATGTGAGATCCAAACTACCCAATATTATTTTGTGCCCTGCTCCCCAGGTGACCCCTGGGTGAGTGAGTCCGTCTGACAGGGGATTTCTCAATGAAGAGACATCATGTCTTGCGACATGTGTCTAGGGGCAGGCTAATGTTTCTGGTCATCTACCTCATTACCGATTGGTCCCTCGACATTTCTTTCCCATACATATTCGACTTCTTTTAGGTCAACGAGTATTCTGAATGGAGGTTGACCTTCTAGTACGATACACCCTGTAGATATTTGCCCAAGTCATTTTCAAACACTGTGTAAAATGTTACTTTTTTCTTGCAGCTTACCTTCAGTGAAGAGGACTACACCACACTAATGCAGATTCTTAGTGAAAACCTGGGTGATGGTCCTGAAGCTGGTGGGCAGAAGCAAGTGATGGAAGGTGGTGGTCCATCAACTGTTGCAGGTTGGTGTCAAGTTTGTATTTGTGGAAGTGCGTTATGGGAGGGTCTGATTTTGAATGGAGAAATTTCTCATAATTCATTCTTTAAATGTGCAAATAAATATTCTTAAGACGAAAACATTATTTAAAATGTCGCCTTGAGCCACAATTGTTACAGGGCACCTGGGCCCTATCCAACATACTCATACAGTGGCCAGGTATATTGCAACTGAGGAAGGGAAAAATAAAATCTCAAGATCAATAATGCAGGGTACCTTCTGTGCCAAAAGTTGCTGTTGTATTATTTGACATTAACATTGTTCATCATTTGAGAGTTTCTGCATGGGTTATAATTATCATACGTAACTTCAGCATGCCCTGCACTTGTATAATCATTATTGGGAAAAATTGATGCTGTTAACATCATTTGACACCTTCTAGACCAGGGGTATTCAACTAGTTTATGACAAGGTCCAGTATTTACCTTTCCTGGGCCATTGAAGGTCCAGACCCCCCCGGATAAAAATATATAGATTTTATATGGAACCACAGGGTTCATATTCGAAAATAGAAACATGTGCAGCAAGGGTAGAAGGGCCTATCAAGACATGCCATATTAAGACATTTTTGCCCTTTATGATGTACTGTACAGGCACAAAAACATCATGAATTAGTAATTTATCATGATATTTCAAACTGTCCTGTATATTGTCGCTGTCCGGACAAAATTGCGCCGCCGTCCGCCAGTTGAATAGCCCTGTTCTAGACATTAGGAAATAGGTCAGCCACATAGGTAATGAATGTGTTGGAGTGTGATTTTCACTTGTGTGCTCAATTAAAATAGGGGTCTCGATTGACATACGGCTCTATTTAAACAGGTCAGCCACATATTAGGTAACTGACCTGCTTTCAAATGTCCAGAAGGTGTCAAATGCTGTTAACAGCATCAATTTTTTTCAATAATGATTACAGCAGGGTGTTTCTTGAGTCATATCTTCTGTAATATGCCATGCACAACTGGTACTGTCCACAATCTCTCTGAGATGTTTTTGTTAGCATTGCTGGAGTAATTTTGACTGCTTTAACTATTGACTACTAGATTTGTATTTGTATCAGATCTGACCGTGAGACTAAAGGTCTATTCTCATATCTGCGAACAGGCAACTCTCGCACAAGAACGGGCACTTTTTGATGCATGCGAATTTGTCTTCTCACAAGGGGTGTTTTCATTAGTGCAAGGACATAAGATGTGAGACCCCAAGTGGACATGTAGGAAAAATGGACAAGTCCCACAGTCGGGGCCGGCACTGCACCTCCTCAATGAGCTGGCCCTATGCCCCTTCACCTGCTGCTTCTACCACAACTTGATTCCTTTCCTCAATTGCTCGACACATTCCGCGGGCCTTCGCTACTGCACTAATTGCAGTCGCTGCCATCTTTCTAGTTTCTACCAGCTTCTGGACATGGGTCAGGGGGTGGTGAGGTGAGGTCGGGGGAGGGGAGGGGAGGGAGCATGCCACGTGACTCAGCTCTGCGCCCTGATTGGTCCTGGGAGTATGAAATAGTGCTTCCCTGCGATAATTTTCAACCCTAGGTAGACACGTTCGTATCACATGGACCGGTGTGTTGCCCGAAAATATAAACTCTTCTCGTACAGCTAGTCCACTCACGTGCGAGAAGAGGCACCTTCGCAGCCAGAAGTCAACTGTTCGCAGATATGAGAATATGTTACCTTAATTCTGAGAGGGTTTTTTTTGTGAGCAGTTGTAAAACTAAATGTAAGGAAGGGTGTGTGTGAAATTAACCTGCCTGTGTGCAGGAAGATTTACGAAGCCATCTGGAAATACAAAATCATGATTTAGACAATATTTGTACAACACCAGATTATTTTATGACACAGGTTTTGCAACATTTTTCTAAATTATGTAAAAATGTTAACATATTTATTGAGTAGGTATTCCAAAATAATGAATGAATTCAGTAAAAACTAGATACAGTGGCAATCTAGCTGGTGTGTACAGTATCATGTTACCAAATGTTTATTGCTGGGACAGTGTACTTTTATTTGATTCCATGTTCAGAGTAGTTCCTTTTGCACACATTTTTTGCAGTGATCCACATCCTCCTGAGACCTGATGTCCAATATATTGGACATCAGGTCTCAGGAGGATATAATAATAATAATAATAAATAATAATAATAATAATAATAATAATAATAATAATAATAATAATAATAATAATATTATTATAATAATAACAATGAACATATGCTGTGGTTCAAAATTTGGGGGAAATGTGCTTGTCATTACGAATGCCTTCGGATGTATATATTTGTAAACTAGAACAATGCAAATGATAGTACTTGGACAAAAACAAATGTGATGGTCATTCATAAAATGTGGGTGAAGTTAGCCAGTGAAGTTAGAACCTTACGTAAATCCCATAGTTTACGCACACCCCAAAAAAGTGGAGGGATGGGATAGTAAACAAAATGTGATAAAAAATCTTTGTTAAGATTATCTGGGCTTTAAAATTGATAATTATTTATTGTAACAATGGAGCTTGGATGGCACCAAAGTTAAAGTTAATTTCACAGTTAACAACTGAAACAAATATGATTATACTCGGGTTCGATCCCATACCGGGGACACCCCCTTCATCTCGTGCAGAGTTTAGGTCTTCTCTGGCTTCGTCTCGGGTGGAATCTCCAATAGACGTATCCACCCGGGGGAGTTCACAAAATGTACCCATATCAGTCCGCGCACTGCACTTTGCACATCCCCTCCTGTCATCCTGCCCGTGGGCCCGAGCGCTTCAATTAATAGGCACCAACTGTACAATAATAATAAAAAATAAAGGTCCGTGTGATATACCCCCATTTGGGGGTGAAAGCGCTACCCCAGGATTATTATTGATTTATTATAAATATGATTACACTGTGGAAAGTGAATTTCTGTGGGGTCTGGTAATAATAATTGCTGTCACTACATTCATTTGTTACGTAGCAGGACATTCATTTTATGATGAACCTGAGGGGGCCACATAAACCCAAAGACTGCATTGAAATTAATTACAAAAATTCTGTCACAGAATTTAAAATGTTGATATCTTGTGTACATTTTCAGAAATTGCTACACTTTGCTGAACTACATTTAACATTGTTATTAATTAATAAATTAAAATGTGATGATATTGTGTATTTAGACCTCAGTCTAATGTGCACGATAAGTGATTTCGAATTAATGTGAAATGGCTTTTAAAATCCCTGCATTCAAAAATGCACAGAAAATTCGACATCTGCAAGCTGTGATAAAAACTTCAAAATTCAGTGGTGGAATTTTTGTAATTAATTTTAATGCTGTCTTCAGGTTTGTGTGGCCCCTCAGGTTCATTATTAAAATTAATGTCCTGCCTCGTAACAAATTAATGTAGTGACAGCAATTATTACCACACTCCACAGAAATTCACTGTCCAAAGTGTAATCCAATTTTTTCAGTTAACTGTCAAATTAACTTTAACTTTGGTGCCATCCTAGTTCCATTGTTACTCTTCACAAATATGAATTCTAAAATCCAGATAATCTTAATGGAGATTTTTAATTACGTTTTGTTTACTACCCCACCCCTCCACTTTTTTGGGGCGCGCGCGAAAACTATGGGATTTGGGTAAGGTAATTTCTGTACATGCCGCATACATGCCATATCACCATGTAGTGAGCTCTAGTAAAATTTTACGTTTATCACTTCTAGCCTGTTTATTTCTGCCTTGAGAGGAAGTATACATGCCAGAGCAGACGTGGTGGGTGTGAATGGACTGGGTAGTGAAAGGACAGGCCTTTATGTGCCTGCCTCTCATCAAAACAGAAATAGAGATGTCTGAAGTGATGCAGAGTAATTTTGCCAGTGCTCACCACTTGTTGGTAATACAGTGCTGTAGCTTGAGGGTCTGCACCATTTTATAATGTATTAAACTATTGTATATTATTCTTGCATTTCCAATGCAGTGAAAGAAAAGGAAGTGAAGTCAAGTGAGTGTGAAATCAGTTTTTTAACTTGACCCTTCTTTCAATACCTCAAATTATATTTTACAGAGCCTGCTTCTCACTCAGAATCAGCTGACAAGGTTGAAGCTGAGTTGTCATCTCTGGGGATCACCCATAAAAAGATCACATTCTCTTTTACATTTGAGGAATTGAGTATTGCGCTGTACAGTGGGAAATCTGATCTGGTGAGAGAGAGAGAGTGAAGGCTTGTCTGTGTGTGATTAGAACAGGGTAAAATTTAATTTATTGCACAGGATATCATGAAAGGCCAAGTTCCTCGCCAGGAAAAGCAAGCCTTGGGACGTTTGGCACTGCAAGTCATATCTATCAAAGGAAACATGCTCTCCAATAATACCATCTGGGCTCGTGTGGTCCTGATGAACTGCATCCTAGATGATTTACGACAGGAACGAATGAGTGGTGTGAAGCGATACATGGAAAAACAAGATCAAACCGAAAGTGAAGGCATGATTGACATCACCTTTACACAAGGAGTGAATGGAGATAAATTCAGTGAGTGGTTTCTCATTGTACAGGGTATATGTAGAAAATGTACATCTAAAATGTGGGCGTTTTGTCTTCCAGTTGAGGTGAAGGTGTTTGGATTCAATTTGGTTCTGTGTCCCCCATTCATGATGCAAGTGCTAGGTATATTTAGTGGCTCAGAAGAAACACCCAAGGCAAAGGAGGTTACCATGCCATCTACAGTGTCACAACAGAAGTTACCAGAAGCTGACCTTCCTGAATCCACTGCAGTGATGACCTTAAATTTAAAACTGGAACGTCCAAACATTATAATTGTTGAAGATGTTGAGGACATTGACTCCAATGCAATAGTGCTACAGGTAATTTCGCTTTGTGTTTGGGAAATAGCTTGACAACCTTTTCTTAATGCAAATATGATTGCACATTTTCAGACTGAGATAGCAGTGAAGATGAGGTCCAATGAAGATCAGCAAAGTTTCAGTGCCACTGTGAAGGATCTTCAGCTTTTCACCTGCTGTTATAATCCACAAGAAAGAGAAAACACTATGGCACTGGTAAGTAGTGCAAAATCCAGACTTACTTGAAAGAGGTGTGGCTAACAATAATTATTATATTTTTTGTTAGATCTTGAGTCCTTGTCAAATATATGTAGTTGGGAACACACCACAAGGGCAAGGAATGCATATGGATGTGAATCTGACAGATATCATTCTTCAAGTTTCTCCAGGCATGTAGAAGCATTTCGAGATGTAGGATAATTTTATTGATGACTTTTGACATTTTCCAGGGACAATTGAACTTTTGAGCAAGCTCAGCTCTTCATTTAGTGCCCCGAGTGATCATTCAATTTTGGAAGTAAAAGAGGAACCTGACTACAGTGATTTGTGGGATGTGAAGTCCTTAAATGAGAATGATTTTTGGTTTTTGGCGACAGGTAATTTATGATATATTATGATTCATGTCCCAACCTTCACTCTCAATTTGGCTGGTATGCTGATGGTGAGATTGCACATCACTTTCAGAAGTTGGCCAAGATGCTCTTGCACTGAAAGAGCCAGTGCAGGCACAAGCGCCAGAGAAACGCCATGAGCAATTACTGCTGTCTTCAAGTAGAATTTTAGTGACGGTGGAAGCTGGAACTGGAAACCGCACGATGCCTATGATCCTGCTTGATTGTGGAATCCAAGCTGAAGTTCGAGACTGGAGTACTCAGGTAGGCTTAGTTATCAAGAGATTATTCCATCAATTGCAAAACATCTGGTTTCAGTTATATGTCCTGGGCCAACTATGCCTTGAAATGGCATACTACAACAGTAAACTGGCCTTATGGGAGCCTTTGATTGAATCAGTGGAAATGATGACTGATGGGAAGTTTTATCGGAATGCATGGGGGCTCAGCCTTGAGGTAAGTTTATCTTGAGTGTAAAGAATTCTACAGGTAATAAATGTCATATGTCACACAGGTTATAAGCAATGAAGACAAAGGCTTAGCCATAGAAGAAACGGACTCAGAGGATTTAAGCCTGCCACCACCAAAGATGTCGGTTAACATAGTTTCACAGGTAAGCCAGATATAATGGTTGGAATAACCTGTTATTCTGATAGGGCGATACAGTGGCGGAGTGGTTAGTGCCACAGCCTTCCACCTCTAAGGTTCCGAGTTCGATCCCTGGGTCGGACGGAGGATACTTATGTGGATAGAGTTTCGATGGGTTCTCTCCGTTTTCACGTGGATTTTCTCGGGGTTCTCCCGTTTCCTCCCGCAATCATAATCCATCACAGTGCAGGCAATGATTAAAGATGGTTGTTCAATGATCCCCTAAGAGGCCCAAGGAGGCCTATCACGGGGTATCCATTCTTATTATTATTATTATTATTGTTATTATTATTATTATTATTATTGTTATTATTATTATTATTATTATTATTATTATTATTATTATTATTATTATTATATAACCTGTTATTCTGAAAAGTCTGGGTAGTGTTGTAAGACAGGGGTCTCAAACTCGATTAGATAAAGGGCCACATAAGCTTGTGGGAACTTTAGTGCGGGCCGCACTTACCAGAAGTGCCATATGCGAACAGGAAAGTAGTATTACCGTATTTACGTGCATATAAGACGCACACGCGTATAAGACGCACCCCGGTTTTGAGGCGAAAAATCGTGGAAAATCGGTTGTTGACTTATATAAGACGCACCCAGATTTATTGCCGTAGTTTGGGAACTGGCCTCGAGCTGCCGGCAGCAACCTCGCGTGCAATGCATGCTGTGCAATGCATGTGCATGTGGAATCCATTAGAATCCAGTAAAAAGGGGGGGCAAGTGGAAAATGGGACAATGCTACGCATCTGAAAGGTATAGGTGGCAAGGTCACACCGGAATTGTGCACGTGTGTGGACGATTTCTCACGGGCTTCACTCGTTGTGCCCTGCCGCATAAGACGCACCCTACTTTTTGAGCTACAAAAATCGGAAAAAATGTGCGTAAATACGGTAAGCAAACAATAACTGGGAAGAGAACAAGTAGAGCCAGCCGCAGGTGAAATTTTTTGTGTTCAAGGTCACACAATCTTAGGTCAGTGTAACTGACAAAGTACTTCACCTGACATTTTCAGAAGAAATATTTTCCCAGACTTCCCCACTGAACTCATGGCAGAGCCATAAATACCTAGGTACTGTATAAAGACATCAAGTAAAGGTATTTGTTCATTGTCCATTGTCAAATTGCTAAACATGTTGATAATGGCCAAAAACATGAGATAGGACAGTGGGTCCGCAATTGAGTTGCCCGCGGACCGCATGTTTGAGACCTCTGTTTAAGGGCATAATATACTAGAGTGTATAGGATTGGTTGCATTAACGTAGTTTTGTACAAGACTGGGCATTATCACTGATTTGGGTAGATTATTATGTATTTCATTTGGACAATACTCTTTTACAATTTAGCATCAGGAATTGCTGCTGCATGTTTATGGTCCTCTTTTTATTTCCAACAGGAAACATTGGACCTGACAGTGACAAAAACCTTTCTGGAAGTGTTAACTTCTCTTGGTGAATCATTTGAAGAAGCCGTGAAGCCCAAATCTACAAAACGAGAATCACCTGCTGGCCCATATGTTGTGCTAAATGATACTGGGACAACTGTTGTTTTGCAACTAAAAGACAGTGCTTTCCAAGTAGGTGATATTTGAATGACTCGACAACCCACAAATTTTGGCTGAGACAATACAGCTGTGCTTCTACTCTGCATGTAGTTTTTTTGTGCTTTGTAAAGTTTCAATTGTCCTCAGACACTTTCTGATATTTTGTTATCAGTCTGGATTTTTCAAAGAGCACATATCATTTCCTGAAATATTTCAGAACACGATTCTCAACATATATCCGTAGTGTGCATGTATTAATGATTGTTATCAATGTCATGTTTGTCATGTTCCTCATGCCTTTGAAGGTACTAGATAAGTGCATAGGAAATGGATAGGCTGATTGTTCTGAGGAGTTCTGTAGTGACATTTAATCTCTTGCAGAAAATGAAGGGCTCAGAGAAGGCAGCAAAGGTAAAGGTGCAGGCCTTTTTCTGTACACAGTGCCACTAATCTTGCACTAGTGTGATTTTAGGAACTGAAGTGTTGTGATGGGTATACCACAGATGGGTTGTTCTTACAATGACAAAGTGCTGCATATGACCCAATATAGATTATAGTCAGATTATAGTTCAGAAGACGTCATTTGTCATAACGTATGCTGTGTCAACTAAGGAGATATTATATATCCTGGGCATACAAGTGAAATTCATCAAGGCCAAATAACCAATTACAAGATAATCGAAGGCAAAGATTTGTCTTGCATATATGTACAGGCTAATGAAAACAGAAAATCCTGGCTTGCTGGCTCTGTTTGAATATTTAGGGCTAAATGGTCTTCACCTGGCGATAAGAGCAGAAAAAATGCTAGTTAGTGCAGTAAATAACTCAAACTGTTAAAATTATATAATTATAATAACTTCTATAACAAGTGACCATGCAAGTATGCCAAAAAAATTGCTTGCTGGTCTCTATACAAAAGGGTGTAATGTGGGCATACAAATGTATCTTATTGGCTCTCATTACCTGTTGGTCTCTCAACATTTCTCACTCCTACAATTTTGGCTTGTATTAGTCAAATAATTTCACTGTTGCTGTGATCTCCTAGGCAGAGACACCACTCAGGACCAAATAACAGACAGTGTATGTGACTGCTAATGTTCCACATACATTTATGCAATACTGTATACACAACAGCTCTCTATATTACATACCACGTGTTTCCGAACTGAGCTCTTATCTTTATGTATTGGTGAAAATCCTAGGGATTCTTATTTCCACTTGCTCATGTTTCCTCACCTGCAAGTGTCTTCATGGGTTTTATAGTTATATACAGGGTGTTCCAAGTATCAGGGTCAGTTTTAGTTATGGCTAATATCATCTGAAGTACGGTAGTTATTTTTGTGTACCCTGTTGTGCCAAGATCCAGATGCCCAATTATTCCCAGATGGTTGAATATAGGAGTTTCTATATAATAGGGCAACTGGATTGGGGCGCAACTAATTTAAAAAAATAACAGCCTCGAGCAAAATTTCCTATAACTAAAGCAACATGAATACTTGGAACCACCATGTATATTAAAGGGGTTTCCAGTGGTCTCCATAACTTTTAATAACTTTTAAGGCAAGGCGACTGAGGCTAGTGTCCACAAAATTTTACCCAATACGTATGTAGGTTAAATTCTGAAACACATGATATAGTTAGAATTAAAGAAAAAGAATAGTGGACATAAACTTACAGTCAGATATGCCACCTTATGGCCATGATGCAGCCCTTATGTCAGAGGTATAAATCCATCTTAAAAACTAACAGTATGGACGTGCATTATTTAGGTAAAATATAAGGAAATATTTTCTTGCATGCACAACAGCATCACAACATGTGATATATAATCACGCTTGATGCTTACCTTGTACCCAAAAGAGTTTTGTGTTTTCAGCAGCACTAACTGTTTGGCAAAGTTTCCTGTCATAAAGTGAAATGTGTAGTGTGGTTGTCAAAAGTATCATCAAGCCCATTGTTAAAATGGTACAAGTTTGACAATTGGCAAGTAATTTGAAATAGTAAATGAAATGGACCTACAGCTTATACAGTGAAACCTGTGTACAGCGGAATCGCACGGGACCTCAAAAATTTTCGGTTATGGACAGTTTTCCACTATAACCAGATCAAGGACTTTACTAATTTTTTTTTTGCCCGCGAGAAAGAGAGGATAATGGGGAGAACAAAAATAAGCACCTTACCTCAATATGGTGCAAAATCGTAATTTTGCTTGCTCCATTGGACCACCAGTCCGGACTCGGGCAATATGTTGAACCCGTGTCAATCCCCTTCCTCTTCCCCGACATTTTAAAACTGGACTGAACAGTGAACTAAAAGGCATCTACGTATCACATGAGTCACATCTTCTTGACCCGTCCCACAAGCAGTTTTTCGAGTATCCCAACCAAAAATAGGCCCATTCCTCACCCTTTATCAACAAGGCCACGGGACGGAAGCAATTATTCCAGCAATTATGAGACACACGGACATGGGCGGTCCAAAAAGGGGCCTGGGAAGGCTGATGGGAACTCAGCTGTAGTTTCTATTTTTGTAACCCGTAGGAGATAATGTGAGCCTTTTGATTTCTGTTATGAACAGGGATTTTCTTTGAAGGGAGACAAAAATGCCTTCCGTTTCCACATTGGGCAGGTTCCATTATATCCGTCAAAAATACATTGCATTCCCTATGCATGTGCCCGTTCCCGGAAAAAATTCCGCAATTGACAGGTTTCCGCTATACCCAGGGTCTGTTATGGGCAGGTTTCACTGTAGTATTTTAGGTCAGTTGGATAACAAAAGAATCATTGCTACTTTCCTGGAAAGAAACTTGAACCTTTAGGATGGGTTGCATCAACCCACCCCCTGGACACTCGAATACCTTATACATTGCTCCCCCTGTGAGCTTAGTGGTCCTCCCCCACCAAGGGGGTTTGCCACGGGCGGCGCTGGGATCAAGAACCTAGATAGGTGCGCCGCTACTAGCGGGAAATTCTGAAGCTCTTAGTTTTACTCCGATTAGCTGGGGTAGTTTGGGAGCCCTTAACTACCCCAGCCTATCGGAGTCGACCCATATGGTTCACAATTTCCTCTCTAGTGCGTCGAACCTATCTAGGTTCGTGATCCCAGCGCCGCCTGTGGCAAATCCCCTTGGTGGGGCAGGACCTCTAAGCTCACACAAAGTGGCAGGGGGTGTCCGGGGGGTGCATCAACCCATGCAGATCTACTCACATTTACCTGCTGCTATTGGTCGAGTATATAAATATTCTTGCCAACACTAAACCATGTTTGTTGAATCCTGCTGAGATTGATCCTGTGAATGGTGCAACCAGGCCTAAGGTCTGAGGGTGTGGGTTTTGTGGACATGAGTGTGTGGAAGTTCTGTTCCAGCAAGGAGGTAATGAAATAAGTAGATGCAGTCAGAGCCAGTCATATTTGCACTTGTTCTTCAGTAGGGAACTTCAGCATAAGCACAGACCTCCTTTTCAATGGCATATGGCTCCCATTTTGTGCCACAAGACTTGGATTTTAATGCAACCTATTTTCCTGTCATAGGTCAGTGGTCAAGAAGAATACAATGAAGTCATGTTGGAACCAGGCACCCAAACGCCATTGGTTTTGAAAGATGAGAAAGTCTCGCGGTTTTCAAAGAAGGGAGCATCTCTACTGGAGGAGCAAGATGAAGTGAAGGAAACAAATTTGGCAATATTTCTTCCTGATCTTCAGTATGCTCGAGACATCCCCGTGGCTCGTGCAGACAAGCGTTACTTTCCATTGCCCAAGCGCACAGAGAAGGGAGATCATTATGCCCTTGTGTCCGATATTAGTGTGGTGGAGGGATGCAAAATCATCAATTTGCGTAGCATAATTAAGGTGAGTTAAAGCTCGGGCTGAGATGAAAACATGGTCACACTTGCAACTTTGTTCTAGATTTACAATCACTTTCATGTGTCAGTGGATGCATATTACATGAGCAAACGAGGAAATGAGGTGGTTTGTATAGGCACCATCGAACCGGAGAAATACTTGAACCTACCAATGCATGCTATCTACACACCTACCAGCGAGTTATTTTTTGGTGTCACAGGGTAAGTGGTTAGGTGAAAGGTACAAAATTTGAATAACTTTTCAAACCTTCTTTGTTGCAGATATACTCTCTCAGTGAGTCCAGTAGCATGGAAAAGTCTCCTGAAGGACATCACCACCCACTCCTTGTTGCAATGCAACTCACGGTCTGCTAGTGGAGGAGAACCATTCTACATCAATGTATGTTCTGGGTTTTGCCTGTAGTGATTGACCTAGTATAACTCAACTGCTGTAATGTATTTAGGCTGTCGGAGAGGTAGACCAAATGTTTTTTGAGAACTCGCAGAGGCGTACTATGGTGAGCACTTGCTTTAATATCCACCTGCGTCCTACACTGGTTTTCACAAGTCACCTGCCAGTGCCAGTATGCTACAGTCTGCACGGTAGTCAAGATGGAACAGAGGTGCCATCTGGAACCCAAGTCCACATCACTAATGCTGATTTGACCAGTTCACAGCTCACTGTAGTGGTGAGTCATGTTAGAGATTTGTTGTTGTGGGCTTGTGGTAAAGCCATGTTTCGATTGCAGATAAAGGAGTACTTGGGGAAGAATTGGGTTTGCACAGCACCAGTACAAGTGCCAGTACAGGAGCTGAATATCTGGACATTTGAATCAACAGACTCCAATAAAATTTACATGGATTTGGGTATGCACAGCACTCAGTTTGAAGGCACTCATACCATGTCATTGTACAGCCCATTCTGGATGGTGAACAAGACTGGTATGACACTGACATATCGAGTGAGTACTTGGATTATTATCAACATCAATCATAGTTATCTACAGAGTGATTTTTTTCCATACCATTCACTTAGATTCCTTCTTCCTTCCAAATTTTAAAATCCCTTGCCTACCTCCTTTCCAGCGCCAAGGCAAGGCCTTCAACTGCATGGAATTTCTCTTTACCCGTTTGATTACCCAACCATACCAGGTGACTATCCTCTGCCTTGGTCCTTTCCTTTGCAGAACCAATGAAACCCTTTTCTCTACCTTCACTTGTTGTTTGAAAGTTACATTTGATACTGTCATGTATTGTACTGTCATGTATCAAGTCACTCGCAGGAGCTGCAAATTGTTGTAGCTTCTCTAATGGCATATGTCTACTTTATACAGCGCCCCAGATCTTCCAAACTGGCGTGAGCTTATTTGATACTGCATGCTCATCTCATTTTTGCTCTCTTTTGTTGCCCCTTTACAGAAGCACGGCAAAGGGACAAAAACCGAAAATGGAGATGTTTCACAGGTATCACATTTCCACCTTCACGTTTGTGAAGTGCAGTTGTGGAAGTAAAGTTGAGATCACTAATTGTTGGAATAACATATCACCAAATAATAGTTTGGTTTCACCTGGTAGAATTGTTGATTACCATCACATCGTAATTTTTCTTGATGACTGTTTGCTAATCAATGGAAAGGCACATGTTTCAAGTAGTACTTGCAAGTTTTATGTGGCACACCATTCGGTTGGGAAAAAATGACAATCCAGACTCTACTGATAATTACCAATTGCACCTGCACTATTTGGCATGTGTCAGTGTGACATGCATGGTTCACTCTCTGGGAATGACACGGATCATGAGACTCACATTCTAAACCTATGGATAAAAAAGTAACAGTAGACAACACATTGCTCTGGATTTCATTTATCATTTACTTGCAGTCTTGGGTCTGCAGCTTTCCTCTTGGTTCCAAACATTCTGAACAGGTGAGTTAATATAACTGTCAGGTGACGCAACTCAATTAACTTCTACCCTAACCATGGTGGATTGATCTGACTCACATTGACAGATACCTTCGCATGTATCATTTCTTTTCCACCTGTCCCTGCAACTCATATTTGCCATGATTCACTTTTGCAAAGGTACCAACCGAGTGTATCAGGATGACTGCATTGATTCTATTAACAGGTGGTGGTGGGTAGTGCTAGGATTCCTGTGCCGTGCATTGCATTTTGTTGCATTTTAGGACTAGCTTAGTCTAGACGTTTCTGAACAATGTAATTTCTTGTCAGGCTGATGATCCTTCCAACGTTGTCACCCACGAGTTGGGCCATAGTGGGCCAATCATGTTCTCCTTCCGTGGGAAGGCCTTCTTTGGCAAGAAGAAGGCAGTAATCAAGATAGGTGACAGTGAATGGTCTGACAAGTTCTCATTGGATGTGGCTGGAAGCTCTGGTTTGGTGACATGTAAGGCTGCTGGCATGCAATTTCAGGTCAGTCTAGCTTCACTTTTAATAAGTCGTAAGTTAATGCTACGTTAACCATGTCCTTTTTGTATGTTTAGGTTGGAGTTGAGATCAAGCTGAGCCACATCAGTCTTACCAAGCTCATCACCTTCACTCCACGTCATATCCTTGTAAACAACTCACCATTTGACATACAAGTGCAAGAGAAGAATGGAAGTTCTGCCTGGGTCACAATTCCAACAAAAGAATGTGTTCCATTTTGGCCCAAGAATTCCAACAACCTGGAGTTGGTGGCTACTATTCCAGGCACTCAGGAGAAATCCAGCCCATTTTCTCTCACCAAAGAGCATACTAGTTTGCTGAAAATGGACAACAAGGTTAGATTGATTGCTGCAAGGGACATGCAGTAGAATGATAACTTGCATTTGAAGGAAAATGATAATCTCTCCAAACCTTATAATAACTCCAATTTTAACTGAGACATCCAATAACTAACAAATTTGTGATGCCTTTGCTTTTTGCAAGCATTGTAATTTGTGGGTGCTGCACAGGAAATTCTTATTATGCATCAGGGTTACTCTCCAAAAGTAATTATATCATGTGGACATTTTCATTTCAAACCTCTGTGGCACTTTTGAGGTGAATTTCTGGATATTAGGTGATCATTATATGTAGAGGTATCCCCTCAAATTATTATCAAGATAATTAGCCTTAATTAATAAATAGTGCATACCATGTCTTTCTTTTCAGAGCTTGCCTTCAACATTTCATTTTCTTGATGACTGACCTCTACATGTAATAGTCCCAATGTAAATTTAAACTATATGATAACAGACACATTTTATAACTAAGTCAGGTTCTTGTGTCACTACCGGGATATTCTGCATTGGGCATTTGAGCTCATTCTCTATGTAGCAAAGCAACACTCACCAAATAACTTCTATACATAAAATGATCCTCTAGTTCTAGTACCTAGGAACATGACCTGGAAGTTTGTGACAGATTTGGAATCACCCTCCATAATGGGGGATATATATTTCAGAAAAAATTGATTGAATTCCTGAGAGATGTTTCTTACTGGGGCCTTTTTTTTGCAACACTATTTCATGGCTGAATATAGGGTATCCCAAACTCATTGTCATTTCAATTAGCCATTAAACCTCAGGACATGGAAAAGATGCTTCCATTTAGCTAATAATGGCATCTTAAAATCCCCACAAAGTAACTGCATAAAAATGAGTGGTTTGGTACCAAGAAATGGCTAACTGAAAGCACAGAAAGTTTGGATCAGCCTGTAAAGTAATAGATTATGCAAGGTAATGACAACTTTAATTATCAGGAATGCACTTTTGCACCTCATTCCTAATGATCGAAAAGCAGGGGACATGTTTATGGGAAAGGACTTTTATAATACATCATGATACAGTGCTGAGCAAAGAACTTAACTCTGTTGTGGACAATACAGCCTCTTGGCAAGTTTTTTTTCTTCTTCCCATGCACACCAGTAATATAATTAGTATCATTTGCGAACAGGTGAAATGGACCATAGGCAGCAGGTAGAAACTGTAGTTGGCCGCTTGTGGCATCTCTCACCAAGTGGGATTTTTACTTGACCAGTAATTGGACAATGTGACCTATGATTTTAATTAAATTGAAATGTTGATTTGTGTGATAGAGTTAATTGACAGAGTGCAGTACAATAATTATCCGTGTAGGCAGATAAGGTAGTAAAGATCCAAGTCAGGTGCAGTTGAGACTTTCACTTGTTCAAGTGTTGAATATAACTTGAATTTGTTACAAGAAAGCCTCACTTAAGAATTATGCATCATCTTACGCAATTTGCCAAAGAGTTCAGAACTGAAATTTCTAATTTCTTCCAGTATGGTGCTTTACACGTCAAGTGTGACTTGACAGAGTCTTCAGTATATGTTACCCTTGACACATACCGTCCAGGACTTTCTCCAGCAAGGTTGATTAATCACAGTGATGTGCCAGTTGAGTTTACTGAAAAGGGAGCTGATGAAGTAATGTAAGTACTAGCAAAATGAATAGTATGTCCAGGATTAACTATAACTTCTTGCAGATGTCTACAACCCCAACAAGTTCGATTGTTTGCATGGGAAAATCCCACTGGCCCGTGTACTCTAACCTGGAAATGTGACAAAGGTTCACATACCGACACCTTAGTTAAGGACGGCATTGGTGAAGTACCCCACAGCAAAAGCAGTATTTTCTGGGTGTCATTTCTGGATGGGATGCAGCGTACCCTGATGTTCACCAACTATTTTGCCCAAGCATCTGGAGCAGAAAACTCAGGTGAATGGGAGAGAATGGACCAGGAAATCACAATATCATTGCATGGTGTTGGTCTCTCCTTGATAAACAACATTGCACAGACAGAACTTCTATACTTGGGGATTACAAGGTAAGCTATAGCTTGTGTTATGTTACCATGACTGCTGACTGACCTTATTTCAGCTCTGGAGTCATTTGGGAAACTGCAAAAAAGGCGGGAAAACGCTACAAGGCTTTGAGCATGAAAGACTGTTTCGCAATTGAGACTGCATATCAGATTTATCTGGGTGAATTGCGTGTAGGCAAAGAAACCCAGATGCCAATTCATCTTGATCCAAAGCTTGAGGTAATTAACAGGGTATTGTACGTAAAGTTCGACAACTAAGCAACTGTCTCGTATAGGTCGACTTTGCCTTGGGGACAATGTTGAAGCCACAGAAACGCCGTCTGCGTCGGAGTTTTCAAACTGGGTTGTGGCTGCAGTACAAAACTTCTCCACATCAGATTCAAATTCATGCTAAAATCAATCGCATCCAAATTGACAATCAACTTCCAGATTGCGTTTTTCCCATCATGTTTGCACCAGTTCCATTACCAAAGAGTGTTGCCGCTGATAGTGGTAAGTACCCAAGACAGTGAAACTATCCTAAGGTACTTAAAATGACAACATTTGCAGCTCACAAACCCTTCACCGAAGTGAGCATAATGCAGAGGATTACGCAGCACAGCACCATCCAGCAGTTTAAGTATTTTAAAGTACTGATTCAAGAGTTTCATGTCAAAGTGGATCAAGGAATTATCAACGCTCTTCTGGAGATGTTTGCACAGGAGGAGAAGGATTCAATTAATGTGAGTGGAGGAATTAAAATTCTGGAGGCAGGACTGGAAAACTACGTTGTGGTTTGCAGGAAAAGTTGTTCAAAAAGGATTTGGAATTAGTTGATGCACCTCTCATGCATCATGTGGTTCTTCAAAGCACACAGGATCAGAAGAACTTCTTTGACCTATTACATTTCTCTCCACTCAAGGTGAGCTGACTCGCTTTTTGTTTTTGCTTGCATGTGCCTTACGTATTGGTCATTTACAGGTTCATGTGAGCTTCTCCATGGGTGGTGGTAGTGGGACTAAAGGATCAGGGCCTGCTCAATTACACACGAACTTCCTCAACCTGCTTCTGCAGAGTGTTGGTGTCACTGTCACAGAGATACAGGATGTTGTGTTCAGGTTTGTATAATGCCTGAAATGCCATTTGCTGCGACATTACCAGTGTCTTTCAAACAGGTTGGCTTATTTTGAGCGTGAGCATACCTTCATAACCAACCAGCAGTTGATACAGCAAGCCACTATTCACTACACGGGCCAAGCCATCAAGCAGCTGTATGTCCTGGTCCTGGGTTTGGATGTAATTGGAAATCCCTTCAGCCTGGTTTTGGGGATCACTCAAGGAGTAGAAGATTTATTCTACGAGCCGTTTCAGGTGAGGAACACTTGAGAGGCAATATGGATGCAAGATGAAAATCATGGTTTTTCACAGGGAGCAATTCAAGGGCCAGGAGAATTTGCGGAAGGTCTGGCTCTGGGTATGAGAAGTTTACTAGGACACACTGTAGGTGGAGCAGCTGGAGCAGTTTCCCGAATCACAGGGACTCTGGGCAAGGGTATAGCTGCTCTAAGCATGGATGAGGATTACCAGCGTAAGAGAAGACAGGCTTTGAACCAGCGCCCAGCTGATCTAGGATCTGGACTAGCGCAGAGTGGCAAAGGTCTTGTTATGGTAAGTGTAACATGGTCTCATGCCATTTGGCTGTGTGTAATGTAAAACTTGGACTCTATGCAGGGAGTTTTTGATGGTGTGTCTGGAGTAATCATGAAGCCAATATCCGGAGCACGAGAAGAAGGCGTGGAGGGATTTTTCAAGGGTGTTGGGAAAGGAGTTATGGGTTTGGTTACGAGACCTACTGCTGGAGTTATTGATTTTGCCAGTGGCTCACTTGATGCTGTCAAAAGGTATGCCATGATAGGATCATCTGTTCCATTAGCATTACTACCTGATTGTTAATAGGGCTGCTGAAGTGGGAGATGAGACAAGGCGCCAACGACTCCCTCGTCTAATACAACAGGATGGGTTGGTGCTGCCATATCGTGCACATGAAGCTGTCGGTTGGAAAATATTACGGGTGCGTATGGGCACAGATAGTTACTGCTACTGTTTCTTACCAATGCTGATCTTACAGGATATGGAGAAAGGTCGCTTTGCCTCTACAGACCAGTACGTTGAACACATTATGCTCTCTGCAGATAACAAAACAGCGTTGCTCATATCTGACAAGCGCGTCTTTTACCTTGAACGGAGTGATCTATTTGGTCAGTGGCAGGTGAGTATTGGCTGCATACTGAGAGATGTCACTGATACCAGCTACATCTTCCTAACAAACCATCTGTTAACAGGTTCAATGGCGCTACACTTGGGCAGAATTGTCAGAGCCTCCAAGCCTCATTGATAAAGGATTACTATTTTCTGCCAAAGAGCAGAAGAAAGTGTTTGGATTGTTTGGGACAGATTCAGGAAAAATAGTATCAGTTCACAACAAGGAGGATGCTGCGGTAGGTACAATGTCAGTTGAATGCAAGGGCACAAATATATGTATATATATCTTTGATGTACATATTCCAGACGATTCAACGGAAGATTGAATTTATTATGAAGATATCAAAATGACCAGCTTAACATGCTCCCCCCAAGTCCATTCCAGTTTGTTGCTGCTTAACTTAGAGCTGTGGCAACTAAAAGATTTGCTGTTACATGTGCAACACAGTTTGCAACTTTTGCTTAATACTAATCGAAGGTTTGAAGAGGAGAGAAGTTTTGTTTACATATCCAGCAAGATCTCTGGAAATATGAGAAAAGGCTTACAACTTTTGCCTATTAAACAAGCTTTCTCCAAAATGATTGAAGAATTTGAAGATTTAAAAAACAAACAAAAAAAAAAACAAGTAGAGTAGTGCCATTATGCATGTGCCTTGAATCCTTCAAGAGAGACTATGCTGAATAATGAAAAGCAAGTCTGTGGTATGATGACTGATGGTATGCCAAAGTTGTTGGAGAAGAGTGAGCACAAAGAGTTTCTACTATCCAAAGTTCTGTTTCACTTGCATCATTTCATACAGGGGGAAAAAAATCTGGTTATTTGAACATTTTCCTACACAGACCAGTCTGTTTTGCTATGCATCCACATGAGGTGGAAAGTAAGGCTGATTAATCGTAACTCTTCTCATGTTCATTTGCACTTAGTTCAAGGTGCCTTTTGCTGTTATAGTGTGCAAGTTGTCCTCAAAATCTTCTGTAATGGTCAACTACTGCCAATTTTTCTGATTTGATACCAAACACGATCATGCTGACCCGAGACTTTTCAATCTGATGCTAAAGTCAAGTTGTTGTTTCATTTTTAGTTTATATTTTTTTAAAGTGAACGTTGTGTGTATTGTGATAATAGGAGCATTAGTACTTATGTTCTGTACATGACAATTTTGACCATACCTTCACACAAGTGACATATTGTACAGCATTAGAGTCAACTGGAGAAGGATGTTTATGTGCAAATTGGGAGAATTTTTATCCAGTTGCATTTTGGGCATTTTGCCTGTTGGCAAAAAACCGTGAGCATAGTCAGTAGTCCAGTCACCCCATATTTACATGGGTATTAATTCATAAAATGGCCAAAAAGCTTTTCTCACTCCCACTGTTGCCTTCATAAGCTTGCTTTTCCTGTGCCACTGCCACATTTTCTGCACGTTCATAACACCCATTTCTTACCAGGCCACATGCACACCTACATTCACTGCTCATGAGGGATCAGTACCAAACATTTTCACCCTAACTAAACCAATATTGTAACTGCATTAACGATGTGTAATAAAGATGCTATAAGGCCAACTTGCACTTTCTGAAGTGACTTTAATTCTAATCTACAATTCTCTTGCGGTGCTGGAGTGATGGATTGTCACGATGATACTTCTGCAAATAGGTGCACGAGAGCTTCATTTTCAGGTCATTCTCGACGACGTACTTGAATGCTGCCTGTAACATAAAAGAATGCAGAGACCTATTAGTAGGATCAAATGATGTGCATTAAGACACTCAGTAGCATGTCTTCAAAAAATTGCACATTTCTGCAATACAGATAGGACAAATCTGAGTTTCCCTTTTCCACTTTCTATTAACTATTCCCACTAAAAATTGTGGTGATTCACAGCAAAAATGATCCTGGAACACATCCTTTTCCATATTAGACCAATCTCTGCTATATTGGACATCACTAAACTAGGAACAAGAATATAAGATGAATTAAGTTATTTCCAAATTGGTACCCTTATGTCCATAATTCGAGGTCTATTTGCAGTTTATTGGGTGTCAAATAGACTATATGAATAGGGGATGGAAGTGGCAGTCAATGACTCGGGACAAGTTTGTGGGGAGGGGGTTTTGACAGAAAAAAATGTTAGGACTATGGAGTTTGAGACTTTGTTCTCAAGTAAGGTTGAAAGCACCCTTTATTCTGCATTTAAACCTGCAAGCAGTACCCTTTTCAACTGTCAAATGAGTGAGACCTGCCACCACTTGACACCCAAGAGTGCGATTTTTCATTCTCATGAATCACTTCCACTCATTTTTAGCCGTCTTATCAATTTGAGACTTTGCTAAATGGCCTCAATGCAATATGAATTTCACTAGTTACAGGGTTTTCCTAACTGATGGACCAAAAAATGTTATATGTTTCCACACTAGACAGGTTCTGCTACAGTCCACTAAACCAAAGGACGATATGACGCCATGGTCAACCCCCCTCCACCCGTCTCTTCCCTCCTATCACGTACCTGAATCGAAAACACGGCTGGTGTGACGTCACATCGTTCTTTAGTTTAAAGGACTAGATCTCGCTACTTTTACTACAAGATTTTTCTCTGTGTTTAGACAAGTTTCCACTATAAGCAGATTTTGCTGTAATTTGTAGCTACGTCTCAGCTGCAACTAGACTTATGTAGGGTGTTGATCAGGAAAGCCTTGCTCAGAACTGACAACTCGGTTCGAGACCACTCATATGTGCACTTCCTGCCATCCTACCATTTCTCTCAGTCCAAAAAAAGTTGAAAATGTAGGGTTATAAAATGGCATGTAAGATGAATATAGTCACCTCGAAAGTTATGTTGCCATTGGTTCCTGACAAAGTACATTATTAGGGTGTTAGAGAGGCTGTTCTCATATGTCTACACAGACTGCCTATAGATGACTGGAATATGACCCAATAAGTGCAACAATGGCTTATTAGGTGTGTGAACCTGCCAGTGGCACACACATCCTGCATGCCACAATTAATATTGTATCATGACTATAATTCTAGTGAATGCTACGAATGACTAATTGATTTCTCTAATTGACAGCCCTATTTCCGGGCATAGGGTGAAGGGTGGTGGCAACATAAGTTTCGACAAAGTAAGCCAAGACTTCAGGTGCACTAACACTATAGGGCTCATCTCAACAGTGATTCAGAAGCGACATTTTGTAAATGCTGTGTCAGTGACACCAACCAGGTCAACGGCTAAGCAGAGAGTTATTCCAGGTCAAGAGTAGTTCATACGTTTTGAAATGTTGATCAGAGTCCAGGGCTGTAGCACTTGAGATACAATATACAATAACACATTATTATCTAAAAGAATGGATTGGTGCACCTGCTCATCTTTATATAATGCCCCGCCCATTGTCTGGTCTTTGACAAGTCAGAAATGCACCAATTCGAGGCATGACTGGGGTAGCTCATCTGAAATGTGCTCCTTGTGTAAACAGGGTGTTTCCCATCTATAGCATTTCAACTGCATCTTCCCTCCCTTAGTATTCACACAGTCTACTGTATATCACATCATGACTACATGTAGAGCTTCCCTTCACATACGACACCATGATTGCTTTAGGCTGCTTTCTTCCACAATATGAGAGTAGCTGCAATCTGATGACACTGTTCTCCTAACAGGAAGGGTGTGGTCATTAGGCAAGTAGGGCACCAAAATCAGAAAATTACTGCTTCCAAATATGCTACCAGTTTCAGTAACAAATTTAACGTCAGCTTAAAATTTCAAGTCAAAATGGTTTTTAATACGTCATTGCTAGCCTGTGGCCGCCTAGCCACAAATAGGGAAAAAACCACATTAATAAGAAGAAAAAAAAGTATGTACAGTGAATAAAGTACATCCAGCAGAAAGTATATACCAACATCCTTTCTCCATTCTACCACACAGAGGAGCCAATCACACTGTCCCTTCTCCTGGTCAGTTCTTGGGGGCAGCGACAGGTGATGTGGGCGAGGCCATATGGTATTGCCAATATTGTCGTAGATTATTACTTAAACCGAACAGCATTTGCTTATGTCTTCCCATACTATTTGGTATTACATCTTTGTAATAAACCAGAACTCTGCAATTACTGTCACATCCTGACTGCTGGTATTAATGTCGCATATGTCCTCCTCCCACAACTCATGCCCAACCTTCTCACTCGGTATCGAAGTTACTCAAGAGATAATGGCTGCTAAAACTTATAAACTTTTCCAAACTATCTCTTCATTACACATACAGGAACCTATGCAATACCTGACAACCCCATTAACATATGTAGGCTAGCATTAGTCACGAAATGTCACAAATTACCTTCGCCAGGATTTGAGCCACACCAGCTCCTCGAAACGACTCTGGAACTTCAGTGTGGTACATGTCTAGTGTGTCCGGTCCAATCTTGTCATACTGTAGCACAGCCTTTTCTGAAATCACAAAATGTCCTCAGCATAATACAAGGCCAGGTGTGTCCCTGCCATGCATGCATGTCAAAACACAAATAGGAACAAACATGCAAGCCCAGCTAATACAATACACTACCATTGCCAATATGCAAGTAAAACTGCTTGTTGTGCTTGTCATGGATCGGTTCCAGTTGTTTTCCTGCCATCGTAAACCGCCGGCGAAAACAAAAATTACAAATTCTTTGCATGGAGGTTGACACCATAAGAAAGTGCAGTCTGCAACATAGCATCGCCTAACATTAGGTATGTCATAATTTTAAAGTCTTATCGTGGAAGATAGTATGTAAAATGTAATTTATTCGCCATATTAAATGTTTCATCTTTAAACTAAATTAAAACGTAAAATATAAAGTGGTTCAACTTGTTGTGACTAGAAGAAAGATGGCTGCCTTTTGACCCCGTTGGATATATGCTAAGGCTTGAAGGCAGAGATGCTTGCATTATTGTTTGGTTCAGACGGGTTGAGATGAGCACAGAGATGCACTTGTCTTCAGGTAGAGCATACAGGATGCATGGTGAATTTGCGGCATAATTACCATGCTTATAAAATGTCGACCGAAATTGTTACAATCAACATGGGTAGGCGTGGAGGAAAATTGACAGCATCCACGTGCAGGAATGCAAACGGGGGGGAAATGTGGATGACAGGCTTGAACTTCAGATGACTTTGGCTGCTAAACTGTAACATTGGGTGCTTTAAAAATTGTTGATCTGTACTAGGAAACAGTAACAAGAGTCTTTCCTCATGCATATGAAATAATGCATCTCACAGTTATGCATAGTAATCATTGGATATGTATATTTTTTACAGCCTCACATGAAAGTGCAGGACACAAACTGAAGACTCTAGGCATTGTCTCATCACAGGCAGCTATGGTTAATTCCTGAAAAAGGGGCTTTGTTGGTAAGAATTTATTTTAATTTGCATATCTGCTGATTGTGGTAGAAAAAAAAAACAGAAATATACAGGGTGTATCTTACTACAAGGTCAACCAGCAGTCAGCATACTCGTGTACCCAAAACAAGTTGAAAATGTAGGGGTGTGAAATGTCTTGGGGCCAACCAGTAATGAGGTAGACGACCATAAACACTGGCCTACCCCTAGACACATGCTGCAACACACACGACGCCTCTTCATAGGTAGATCCCTTGCTGATAGACCTGCCCATCCTACAATAGTTTCCTAGGAAACAGGACATGAACGTGATAATTATTACTGATGGGATTTTGAGAGATCACCTCTTTCACAGTCATGATTATCATTTTCATATCCTGCTTCCTAGGAAACTATTGTAGGGTGGGCAGGTCCATCAGCCAGGGGATCTGCTATGAAGAGGTGTCATGATGTTTCTAGGGCTAGGCCTGTGTTTCTGATCGTCTACCTCGTTACCGGTTGGCCCCTTGACATTTCACACCCCTACATTTTCAACTTGTTTATGGTCAATGAGTATGCTGACTTCCAATCACCCCTGTAAGTTTTGTAGGCTGTCTAGCAATACCATATGCAATAGCAATATCACACCTCTTTTTTGCAGCTGGCTTGCATCAGTTTGTAAATGAAGTGTGGTGTGTAGGTGTGGTTTAGAATGGAATGCACTACATAGAAGTACAGCATCTCAAAATGTCAGCCAAAATTTGAAGTCTTTGCGTTTTGTAAGATGTCTGAAAAGTACATCTCACTGATCTTATGGGTAAGGGAAACATACTTAAAAGTCAGAGCAATATGATACCGCTATATTTGCAGCCAGTTTAGTCAACATTTTAAATCGCATTTTTGTTATCAATTTTAAGAGGTGCTGCTAAAGCATGTCATATGTCTCTCCATAATGTCACCATTTCTCCCCTCTCCACGGTATTGTGCAATATGGCTGAAACTTTATATGCAGAGTTATGGAAGAGGTGTGTACAGCTGTGATTTTTTTCACCTGGTAGTACATTACAGTATTTCATTGGAAAATATATATTTATTGCTGGAGCGGGACCATCAGATAAACTGAGGAGTCGGATAATTGGGGTTCTACTGTAAACCCATTTTGTTAAATTTACACTCTACTCCTGATTATCTGGGTGCAGATTATCCGGGTTTGGTTTGGTTTATTAAGAAGAAGCCAAGCAACTGTGGCTATCTGGCTATAGAAGATTCAAAGGTGGGACAGATGGAGAGAAACGAAGAGGAAAAAGAAGAGAGGAAAGACTGGCATCTCTCTTAGTCTGTCTCCTATCCCAAAGACCTGTCCAGCTTGGGTGACCCTACCAGTAGATGAAGCTACAGCCGGCATAGCCCTTGGGGTCACGGAAGAAACGCAAACCCCACCACCACGATAAGGTGGAGATACCATCCAGGGGGAAGATTATCCAGGCATCACCCGCATTGTTATGAATACAAATCCAGTCTTTCCTCTCTTCTTTTCCCTCTTCGTTTCTCTCTTCATCTGTCACACCTTTGCATTATCTTATAGCCAGATAGCGGGGAGGCGGAGTGGCGCTGCAGTAACGTATGCGCCCACAGATGTATGGGTCCTGGGCTTGATCCTAAGCCCGGGAATTCCCCCCCTTCATCTTGTGCAGAGTTCTGGGTCATCTCTGGCTTCGTCTTGGGTGGGATTCCTTGAGACTAACCATCCGAGGGAGTTCACAAAATGACTGCAGCAACGACATTGCACTGCACATTGCACATCCCCTCCCAGTCACCCTTCCCTCACTAGCAGTACCCGGGCGTTACGGAAAAGGACCAACAAAGCTTGTACACCTAAAAAAAAAGCAAATAAAGGTACCTTGCCAGATGCCCATCAAATGGGCAGTGCACTAACCCAATTATTATTATTGTACCCAGATAGCCATAGTTGCTTTGGCTTCTTCTTAATAAACCTAAACCTAAACTTGAGCTGGATTTTTATTTTTAAATTGTTCAACTCTGTTTTTTAATTTATTCATTTTAAGTTGAGTTATTCGTAGGATGCAGTTATTAGGTTTATAAAAATTTGGTGCAGGGCTTTTTAAAGGATTCCAGCAAAGTTTGTCAAGAGCAAAAGTTTGCAAAGCAGGATATTTGAAGGCCACTGCTAGAATTCATGAATTCTACTGCATGTGAAGTTTTGCCTATTTCATTATGAATGTGGTACAGTGGGTAAAAAATATTCCTTTTTCTTTCAGAATGTGAGGTCCCTGGGTGACAATGGAATTCCCTACAATTAATTTCTTTCTTCCTGATGCATTGCTGGAATTGTGGCATGATCAGTCCTGCCTGGATGTCACCATTACTTGTTCTGATGGACAACTGAGAGTGCATCGTTTAATTCTAGCTTCTGCAAGCACTTTTCTCAGAACGCTACTTAAGAGTTCACATGTAGGATGGGCAGGTAACATAGTCTTACCTGATATCATGCAGACAACCATGCAAAAAGTATTGACCTTGGTGTACATTGGGAAGGTGTGGGCCAGCAATGGTGAAGAAGTCCAGCAAGTGGTTGATTTGGCAGCGATGTTGGGCATTGACATACACAATGTCACTAAACATGATGTGACAAATATGCCACCCTTACTTCCATCTTCTGTAGAATCACAAAATGTAGCAAGAGCTAATGCTGGTGGTTTATTCACCTTGTACAAGAGTAAAAATGAAATTGGTCAATCAGTGAATGTGGCCATAGTTGATTGTGACATGCATGAAAGTGAATTTTGTGGGGGAATGAGTAATGCTGAGGCATGTTTCATGAAGCCTGAAGCTCAGCCACTGCACTTACCTGAGAAGCAGGTAAAAATGTGGTTTGAAAATTGCAGAGAAGAAAAACCCAAACCAGTAACAAGTCAAAAGTCAAAGGCAGCTGAGCTGATTTCTGACTTGAAGGGAACTGAAAGCCCTGAAAAGCATAACCTATGTAGTACAGCCAGAAGTTGTGTGGAGAGAGTCAGTTCTTCTGGCAGGAAATGTAGTAGATATAATTTTGATTATACTACTGACAGAGTCAAGAGGGACAAGAATAGCGGAATCTGGATTGCCTACATTGAAAAGCAATTACAGGTCTTGAAGAGATCACTTTCAGAAAGTGTATATCTTACAGATATCCAATGTAGAAAGCTTTGCAAACAGCTCTGGCTGAGTGAAGCACAGATAAAATCTTGGTTTAAAAATTACCACATGTGCTAAAGTCAGTGAATAGTGTACCTGCGCAACTGAAACGAACAAGTGAAGATAATGCCACAAAACAAGGGAAGTCAGATACAACTTACTGCATCGTTGCTTCAGGAAAAGCAAGAAAAATGTCTAGTGGACGCACACCAAAGGAATCCTCACTTAACAACACAGAGATGGCATCATTTGGCACAGGAACCGGACCTCACAGAATTCCAGGTCAGTTTTATGTAGGCTAGATTATTAAGGCCTTCAGAACAAGTTGGTATATGTGACTCCAGAATCTAAATAGAGTGGCCATATGGAATGACTCCAGCCAAGTTAGGGCCAGTTGCACCGGCCTCAGTATAACTTAGAACCTAGGGTATAACAAGAATTGCCATAGCAATCATTGTTGGTCAACAATGATTGCTATGGCAATTCTTGATATACCCGAGGTTCTAAGTTATACTGAGGCCGGTGCAACTGGCCCTTAGTATTTTGTGTTGCTTGTCATTTTGGGAGAGGTGAAATGTGGGCTTCCAATCAAAAGGATGTCTTCAGGATTGATTTTGGAGTGAGGCACAATAATTTTCATTAGAGTATGTTCCTAATAATAATAGGGGAAAAAGTGAAACTCAGTTTTTAAGTGTCTGTTCTGTGAGTAGTGAAAACCTGTCCTCAAAAGTTGAGAATTTTTAATTTTTTTGCTTTTTAAATAGCCACAGCAGGCACTAGGAACCTTCCAGAATTTTGTTTTTAATTGTACTGAAAATGGTAGACGATGGCCAATTTTTTGAGTTGTATATTGCTCACAAAAAGTATTATCCAATAAAATAAATGCTGGTGGGTTGCACATTGTAGCAACACTGCAACTGGGATATTACAATGTGGAATCATGCTTATGAATATTTTAATTTTTAATATAATTATTGTTCATGAACATATGTAACTCCAAAAATTGGCCTTCAACTATTGTCAGAAAAAATAAACTTAACATTTTGGAAGGTTCCTAGCACGGTTCCTAGTGCCTGGTGTGACCTTTCAAAATCTGAAAATATTGCTAATTCTCAACTTTTGATCCCAGATTTTCACTACTCAACTCAGAGAACATATGAGGCGCTTAGAACAAATGTTGCTCAAGTCCAAAAATGCCATTTTCAAGGTAGGACTGCCGTCACATTCAGAGAACTACTCCAAGTTGGTCAAAAAATGGTATAAGTCGTAAGTTGGATATTTGAGCGGTATTGGGGAGTAGAAGGAGCGTTCCCTATCCCTGGGGTAAGTCCCATACCAGCTGTTAAAGATGGCTGACAAAGATCCAAGCGATGGGGACCTCTACGGACAAAATAATATTGTGTGACAAATAATAAGTGTGTAGCTGTCAGTTTGCCATGTTTAAAATTACGTTATTATTTTTAATTTGTGAATTTGTGAATTTTTAATTTTTGTTGAAAATTCCCTTCTCTAAAATTTTGTAATGAAATTAATTTTTGCTAAAATTATTTGTGTTAAAATTAAGAAATGATCAAAGGAAATTTTATTAATACAGTTGAATCCAGATATAACTGCCTCGGATATAACAGACTTTCGGTTATAACATACTCGAAAGGCCGGTCCCGGCATACTTCCATATATGGTTTGCGTATTCCGCTATAATATACCTTGGTTGTAACAAGACTGATTTACGAGGCACCTTGAAGTCTGTTATATCCGGATTCAACTGTATTACACCCAATCAACAATGGTGTAAGTCCATGATTTTGTAGGATTAATATGGTGTAAGTCCATGATTTTGTAGGATTAATATGGTGTAAGTCACATGATTTTTTATCAATAAATCAGTTTTTTTCGTGACAGGAGCAATACATCTAAAAATGACTACCCTATAACCTATAATGATTGCCAAGCTGACATAATATGGATCCAGACATTTCCCTTTTTTCTTGGGCCTTCCAAACTTGCAGGTGAATTATCCCAACTTTAGTTTTTTGGACTTGGGCCATTTTTGTTCAAAGCACCTCATATACAGGCTGTTCCAAGTTCGTGGGTCACTTCTTGATAACGGATATCTCCCGATAGCAGTTATTTTTGTAGTTTGCAGCAGTAATATGAGGAGTTATAGAATGGGGCACATGGTTAGGTGCACATCAAGCTACAAAATATCACTACTATCATGCGATATCAGTTATCAGGAAGAACCCACGAACTTGGAACTTGGGGCACATTTTAATATTGTCATTTGACCTCTAACTTCAAACCCCACCCCCTTTTCACCTCAGCCAATTGCATGCAGATTAGAGGACCACACCTCCCTGGCTAGCCAATAGTGTGAGGGTCGGTGACGTCATTTCCAAGTTATTATATGACATTACATTTTTAAAATGTATTTTGTGGGTTATTTTAAAATGAGTTCCAGAATACACATGCCTTAGTCCATGTCAGCTGTAACAACTCAAACGCTTGCATCATACCGTATTACCTCACTTATTGTGGCATGACAATATAAAACGAGGTCGACCAGCATGCCGGTATAACGCGGGGGTGGCCGGCATGCCGCAATACCTGCGGTAGGTTTCCATAATTTTGATCCTTGTCAAAGTTTTTGAAATGCATCTGATACTGTACTAAAATAATGTTACGGTGAAAAATGTGTGAGTACAGGGCTGTGAGAATATGCAAGTTAATCTGTTGCACAGGGCATAGAGTGTGACTAATCCGACTGCCAGCCTGCTCTGAGAGGGGAACATTACAAAGAATCTGCAAAGGATCAAGGCAAATTCCTGTAGTCCTTCGTTTTGCTATCAATAATTCGCTGGTCGCAGATCTCGTTGACAATGGAGGATCACTTTGCGTAGTGGTATTAATTTGTCTGAGAAGCCTCGTCACTCAGATAATAAAATCCAAACCAAACGTATGAAATATCCTGGTAGGTATGCTTCCCTTCTAGCTGCCTTGCACTTTTAATTGAAAATATTTCCTTAAAATTTGAACTTAACAAACAATCTTTTGGGATGTGTCAGGTGATAAAAGTGTCCTGGGCTGTATCCGTACCGTAGAACATGGTGTAATGCATTCCTTTAAGTAGTAATAATTTTCAAAGAGATGGTAAGAAAACATTGCCTTATACCGGCATACCTCGCTTAGACCGGCATGCCGGTATGGCCACCAGATCGAGCATTTCTAAAAACTGGACAACCTCGCGTACACCGGCATGCCGCAATAAGTGAGGTAATACGGTAATTGGTTTGTCCATTAGTACGGAACAGATATGAATACGAGTAATGTTCCATGCTTCTGGCAACTAGTGATTGTAAAGGAGTCCTGAAGAGTAGTGCTGCGACTTGCGGAAGCATGCAGTCACTTCTATTTGCATAAATCATGATGTTGTTTTAAAAATTACTGCATGAGAAAATTAGTACACGGGATGGGGCACATACATCTGAAAAGAAAAATTATCTGCAAGCTGGGAAATGGTGCCCAGGTAAAAATGTTTGTGAGATTACTTTTCTGACGTCACTTGATCTGGCACGTTCCAGGCTGAGTGACGTCAGAAAAGTAGTCCCGCAAACATGATGATGATGATGATGATGATCAGCCCCCCACAATTCCTATCCCAGCCTTATGGAGAAGGCCGTGAGCTTAATTCCCCTTCCCCCCACCCC
>KZ538174.1:37059-60257 GCA_000934665.2 Catajapyx aquilonaris | reverse complement strand
GGGGGGGGGGGGGGGGATTAAGCTCACGGCCGTGTCCATAAGGCTGGGGTAGGAGTTGCTGGGGGCTGATCATCATCACCATCATCATCATCAAGGAGTGCGGGACCTGTATACAGGGTGTCATTGAATCGACCAGTCAGACCTGTACCCGTGGCTGAATTGTCACCAGAGGATCATGTTATGTAGAGTAGTCATTATGTCTGGGCAACCTCATTACTGAGATAAATGCCTTCAAACGACAAGTACAAAGTATCCTGGGAGGTATGGAAACCTTCAGCCCCGAAATCGCATCACCGGTCAAAATCGCAGGACCGGTCAAAATCGCAGCTTTTCCATTAGCCTACTAGCATGTCGCATGGCACACACTGACACACACTGCTTATTTTCTAGAGCAATCGCACTTGTCACTGCTATTTGACAATCACTCTTAGGCCCAATCGCTAAATTGCAAATGATCAATTATCTCAGTAATGAGGCTCCCCAGACATAATGACTCCTCTACATAACATGATCCTCTGGTGTCAATTGAGCCACGGGTATAGGTCTGACTGGTCGATTCAATGACACCCTGTATTATACAAGACCTTGATGATAATCAAGTATCTGTTTATCATGATGAATAATGGGGCTGTTACAGACAGCTTTTGTTGTTTTGACAGATGATCTTATGGTTTCATTTGCAGAATATGGTTTCATTTGCAGAAGTCAAAGGCAAATCCAGACGATGGTAATCACCGATCGTAAGCTTTAAGGTTTAATCTTGCTCGCCCAGCTTGTAGCATGCTTATCTTCGATTCCTTCTTCTGCCGCTTCGGAAAATGTCGCTGGCAGTTGCCTCGATATATGACCAATACTGTACATGTTATTGGAAGCTGATAACTTGGGTAATGTGTGAGGAGAATTGGCAGCAGGAAGCAAGTGCCCATGTAACATTGTTGCAAAAAAATCTCTGATGTATACAGTAAGTACCCGTTTTACGCCAGTAATTGATTCCAGCAACATACTGCCAAAAGTGAATCTGCATAAAACGAGGCAGAATTATAATTGAAGGGTGCAGTGCAAGAGAGGCATGAGTCAGGTGTCTGTTCGTTTGACTCGTGCCCCTCTTGCACTGCACCCTTCAATTGAAGTACTGTATATGACGGCATATAAGATGCACCCCCATTTCAGAAGACCATATTCAGTAATTCAGGGAAAAAAGCATTTGAATACCTCGGGGGAAGAAAGATCAAGGTCCCCTTTTTGTCAAAAATGAGTTACATATCTCAGAAGATACTTTCACTAGTATTGAATATGATGGTTTGGTCATGGTTGTGGAGTAATGATCGTAGGTCACTATGCTATGGAAGGCCCCGAAAGTGGGATTTACAATGGAACCTTCTGGGCCTTCGAAATTTAAAATTCGATTGTCTCAGTTTCACCTCAGATGGACCTTGATGGTTTTTCTCCTGAGGTCTTCATTTAGTGTATTTTTGCATATAAGACAGGGCGATTTTTAAAACCATATTTTGCAGAAAAAGGTATCAAATACAGTAAATGAGAGAGGCTCCAAAATGGGTAGTATTAAATTGCAGTTCTTAATGCTAAATATTTGGAAAATTAATTATGCACATTTAATGGGAGGTTCCAGGTTGAGGGTCATCGGCTTCTGAGGGCTCTTTTCCCTTCTTTGGCAAGAACTGCAGTAGACGTAGGGTATTAACAATCTTTGGCGAGTGCCGAGACCAACAATACGGTACTGTATATGTCGACAGATCCCTCCACAAAGCACCACGAAAAACAAAAGAAGAGTCTTTACAGTCGTGTGTTTGGACTTAGAAGTGTTGCAGTGCTGTGTTTATGTTTAGATTGTGTTATCTTCAAATTTTTCAATTAAAATTTGTTCATATGTTATTTTCAAACAGCGTAAAATGAAGCGGCATAAAACGGGTACTTACTGTAAATCATGATTATGTGAAGTGTAATAATGGATGCCCCATGATAAGCCTCCTTGGGCTTTTTAGGGGATAATCTTTTTAATATTGAGTGACTTTAATCATTGCCTTTGCTGTGATGGATTTTGATAGTGTGTGTATGGAATGGCTCGTAAAAATTACTGCTGTAAACTACTCAGAGCAGTAGGCAAGGTTTTATTTATTTTTTTTTAAAAAGGAAAAACCTGAACCCATCCTCACAAGACTGAAATTTTTGCTCCTGATAATGCAGAATCCAATCGAAAAAGACCCTCGAAAATTCACCAATTTACATTTACATTCACCTTTCATTAAATAAGTTATAACCAAACACATCAAAAATAAAGTGAGAAAAGCACTTAAAGCAAGAGCATAGTGCAAGAGATGCTTTCATGGCGAGGGCGAGAGACAACTTGGCGCACAACAGATAGCGTTTATGGAGTGAGAGCGTTTATTCATTGCATGTGCAGTTCAAACTTCGAAGCATCTGTCGTTCAAATTTCTCGCTAATTTAGTGCTCGAACTCTGGAACATTCGGATTTAGGGGCTTTCAAAGAACGAAGTTCCATGCACAGGTGTCTGCCAATGTGTTTTCCTTGGCAGTTGTATTTTGTCCCAATATAACAGGTCCTGATTACTTGGGCAGAATTTGAAATAAACTGGCCTATGGAAACTGTAGAGTGTAGACCATTTATAATGAAGAGATTCAGTGGTAATGCATATAATTAACCAATTATTTCTCTTTGTTGTGTAGAGTATGCTTCAAAGCCAGAGCGAGAAGGCCACCACTCCGATGAAGGGGACCCAGAACATACCGTGTATGAATGTTAACTTATGGACAGTCTCGTATTGTACAGTCAGGTTCAATTAGTTCTGGCCACTTTATCCTGGTCTTGAAGCAACCCTTCACACACACACACACACCCATGTTATAATGTGCTATCCTTGTGAGGGTCTGGCAAAAATAAAAATTTAAAACTAACCTAACCTAACCTAACCTAACCTACAAAAAACACACGATATTTTGGTGACCTATTTTTTCACAGTAAAAAGGAGGTCTTGGTTTGATTTTCCGCCATCCTTGTGAGGACTGTGTACCTTATGAGGGCCTGAAAAAAGTCCTCGTAAGGTTTTCGGTCCTCACAAGGATAGGAAACAAGCGAAAAAAATCCTCACAAGGATAGCAATGTCTGATCACACCCTCTCTGTGGGGCCTGTGCGAAGTGTTGCTTCAAGACCAGGATAAAGTGGCCGGAACTAATTGAACCTGGCTGTACTTTTGTTCGAGTACTTTGTACTTTGTGTTGTTCTTGTTTCTTGTATGTTGTACTTCGTGTTCGAGTACTTTGTGTTGTTCTTGTACATTGTACATTGTATTTTGTGTTCGAGTACGTTTGTACTTTTGTCCCTTCTCTAGACCTGAACGGGTGGGAGCAATAACGCCTACTGGAATAATGCCTACGGAATAACGCCAACAGGAATAGTGTCTACGGCATTACGCCTACCGGAATAACGCCTACAGGAATAATGTCTACGGAATAACGCCTACTGGAATAACTCCTACGGAATTACGTCTACCGGAATAACGCCTACTGGAATAATGCCTACGGAATAACGCCTACTGGAATAACGCCTACGGTACGGAGTTACGCCTACTGGAATAGTGTCTACGGAATAACGCCTACCGGAATAACGCCTACTGGAATAGTGTCGAACCGGAATAATGTCGATAGGATTATACCCCTCTCGGAATCTTGTCGAGAGGATTATTCCCACTCTCGGCCTTCCAAGTAATCTCTTTTCAGGAGTAATGCTTTACCTGGAACTCCAAATATAGAAGGGTTGGAATAACTTGTAAACGGCAACAGATCCGGGTCTGGGACTTCTTGGGTAGGTGGCCACTGATAAGTAGGCCATTCTTAATCTGCTTGCCTGGGGCCTACCCCAGGATGGTAGAAGTGGACATTACAAATAATCCGGGAATTTTTCTAAATATGTTTCATGTTGCATTTTTGACAGCAAATATGAATTCTGAGGTGTGGAAAACCTATATTTTAATACTCAATTCCTACCTGGCACGTCACATGCCATTGTTTGAATATTCCAATCCGCTAGCATCCATAGGTCAAGAGAAATCCCACCAAAAACCTTTCTGTAAAAAAAGGCCAAGTTCTCCTGACTGCTTGGCCGTCAAAAGTGGTGAGATCTGAAATACGGCCAAGTTCAACGTCGTTGTCAATTACTGGCATTCTCAACTTCTTCAACCTAAACCACTAACTTTGTTTTTCCAGGTAGACCTTAAGTTTAATCATCAAAAAATTTTAATTGAGTTTCTCCTGATGTCACTTGGCCATTGCTCATGTCCGAGGTATTGTTGAATTCTACAACTCTTTCAATGTTTTAAGAGCAATGGCCAAGTGACATCAGGAGAAACCCGGGCGGCCCTGAGGCAGAGATATTATGAAAGCCCACGTATTGGACTTTCCGAATAACTCACTTGCTGATTTTAGTTGTTGTCCCACAGACCTTTTTTTGGGCGTCAATAATGGCCAAAATGAGGTTTCTTCAAAATGTTACTTAATTTCTCCGAGTTTATATACTGTACAATGCTAAATAATTTACGAGAGATCAGGTACATCGATATGTCTCCGATAATGTATAATAATTTCAAATATATTAATACAATAACAGGCCCCTGCAGAGCTTGTCTGAGGCCCGGGGCAGGAGTCATGTTAGAGGCCGGCCTTCTTATAGCGACATAAAAAACACGTAACCAAAACAATTACTATTGGCCTTCGGCATTGAAGTCACAAACGCACAGGTTATGATTACATGGTTGGGACTGGTTGGCAAGTTAGCCGTCTAAGGCATATAATGAAGTTATAATTGGAAATTAATCCTGCTTGAATTTTCTAAAAAAGCTTGCAGAGTTTACAAATATATCACATTTCATATTAGCGATGTTTGCAATGTATTTTGGTCTACAGTAAGGGAAAAATAAATTCATAGGCATATAATTATCATCAATAAATTCCATGTGATTCACAGTTTTCATGGCTCGGTGTAAAGTGGAATAAAGTTATAGGCCCTAGACTCCAAAAATGTTCAAAGCAGTCAATGAGATGCGCCAGTAGGTACCGATTCCACTTGCACAAGCACAGAATAATACGCACACCGTGAAAATGCAACCAGTCGAGATATGGAAAATAGGAAAAGGGATAGTATAAAATAATGCACACAAATACGGTGTTGGGAACCTAGCCCCTATTATTGCAATGTCATGGCTCCTCTTGCACACGTAGCATCTTAATTAATTAGGATTTTTAATGCCCGACAGGAGGCATTTATTTCATTTCATTTCATTTCATTTATTTAACTTCCCTGCCTCATTCACGCAGGGAGGGGGGCATTTATACAATAATAATTACACTTGTAACAAAAGTCAACATATTTGTTCTTGGAAATTCATCGCCATTTGCATGTTGGTAACTCATAATGACCTCTCATTCTGTCTGAATTTTGTCTTAAACATTGTGGCTGTCAAAGAACCAAAGTCCTCGAAACGTTGGGGACATTCCGAATCAAGTGGGCCGAAATGTTGCTTGAGCCTCTCGGATTTGGTGGAAATAAACACAAAAGTGCACAACCATTCCATAATGCTAAATATCAAGTTTCATCCATATTGCTCAATACCGTGAGAAGGGGTAAATTCATGAATTTGGGAAAGGGCTAAAATGAGGCATTTGGAAGAAGCTTTTCGGTTAGTGGAATAGGACAAAACCCAGTAAACAAATGAAGTAAAAATACATGAAAATTGAACTATGAAATTAATACATTCTCCTCAAAAATGCAAGCAAAAAAACGTGTGCCATTCGTTCTATTCGTCACATGCTCTATGATCAGTCACATGTCCAAGAATTTGGACTCCGATAATTATTAGTGATGTGTTTGCGTAACTTCAGTCATATTTGGTGACATGAGTTTTGACCACCCTAAGGTTTAATATTATGTTCAATTTGAAACCAGGTAAAATATGAGGGATGTTTTGCAGATTCATCACTAATTTCAGGGGGCCAAATTATGAGATATGTGACCGACGTTGTGCCGGTCAACGACCTCTTCTACCACCTTCCCCCTCCTAATTGGCCACTTCCTGTTTTTCCCTCCTTCTAACTCCCCTTGCTTCCAGTGCCCTTGTCCCAACCTATGACCCCTGCTGTGGTGACCCTATATATAGGGGGTGAACATGGAGAACTGGGTCTTGGCTCGACTTCCTCCATACCACACTGACCTCTCAGCCTTCCCCCTTTTTGCCTCCATTCTGTTGTATCGTTAGTTGTATTAATACAGCCAAGTGTTAGTATAGACTCAGTAGTACTATATCATTCCCCCTACTCACTACGCCCCGCTACAACGTAATGCCACACGTTTTTCTGGTTACATATTCGAATAAAGCTAATTATGTAGTTGCATTCTCCTCGTCTTCCTCCGTCTTTTGATGTACACAATTATGTTCGTCGGGTTTTGACCACTTCCACTAACCGAAAACAATCTTCGCCAATGGCTCATTTTATGGCCTTCAAAATCTAGGTTCCCCTTTATACAGAACTGTACTGTACGTATAGGCAAGCCCTTTTCCTTTTTCCCACATCTTAGTTGTTGCATTTTCAGGGTGAGAGAATTAGTGTGTGTTTGGGCAAGTCTGATCGAATCCTTGCATATGGACAGGGCCCCGGAGGGCCCCGACCGAAACAGGGGGCCCCAAATTGCCGAATTTCTATTGGAAAAAAATTGACATTTAAAAGCCAGTATTGAATTATAGGGTCCGAGTCCCCAACCCAAAGAGGGGCCCCAAATTGGCTTATTATTATTATTATTATTATTATTATTATTATTACCAAAATTTGGAAATTATATGTCAGTATTGAAATGGGGCCTCCAGAAATGATTCGGCCCTAATGTGTTAAGACTACACCTAAAAAATTCCGAAAGATGACAAATTTTGACTAAAACACACCCATTGCGGGGCCTGTAACTCGTTACGCAATACATATATCGCATACATGATTACATTTTCAAATCCTACGTTCGAAAGAGTCGCAACGACACGCAGTTTCAGAGATATTCGATGCTGAAAGTGGCTTGGTTTGAAAGTTGCAATTTGTACCCCTGAACACATAATCCCCTCACCTCTCGTGACCTTGAGGACAGCAAAGCGAAATACTTGGGAAATCTAGAGTTTAGGGATAGGTCTATCTCCCTGCAAAATATTTAGGAAATCTAACATTCACGAGCATACCTATCGTGATGATTTCACTTTGGAATGGGCCGTATGCCTGTTACAAAAAAAATATTGGTGCGTGATGGACACTTTCTGACTTCATAATCGGGCGGATTCACCAACATCGAGATTTTTTCCGATACAACGGAAATACGTACATGTTTACGTACAATTTCCGTGGCAACGTATTAACTCTACAACATGTCGGATTCATAAATATTTTTCTCGTAAATAGTGAAGTTCGTAGGTAGGTCGTACGTCATCGTTTTGTTGCCTCATGCAACAATAGGAGTAAACAGTGTCACCAAAAATGAACAATGTTCAAAACAATGAACAAAATAATACAAGGTGTTACAAGTTGGTGGGTCGTTTTTTATAACTGATATCTCCTGATAGGAGTCATTTTTGTAGCTACAAGCTTTGTAGCTGCTTGTAGCTAGAAAAGGTAACTACTATCAGGCGATATCAGTTATTGAAAACCGACCCACGAACTTGGAACACCCAGTATTTTCGGGTGTCCCGTTACGAATGCGGGTCCAAAAAAATGGCCAACTCTATTACTATTATAAAGGAATATAGCATTAGCTGCTATACTGAGGCGCAGAATAGTTAGCCTATAGCTGTAACTGGCAGTAGCCGTTATTTTCAATAACAACAATATTTACATAGTGACAGTTATTGCAAAGTAGCTGTTATTTCCAACCCACCGCTCCGACGCGACGAGAGGCCCGGATTCGGGTTGATCGGAGGATATGGGGTAGCTATGTCATATTTAAAATATTTGCAGCCGGTCCTTTGACCCCAGCTGGATCTTTTCCACCACACAGAGAAGGGGAAAACCCATGCGGCATCTCAAAATGCGACTAACGGGCGCACCGCGGACCGTCCGACCAGAGATCCGACATATACGTAAACAACTTACAAGTGTTACAACACCTCTTGAGGTGCTGTATCTCTTACGAGATTTTTAAATATCTCGTAGCAGCTACGACCCTTGGTGAATACGAAATAAAAAATTCTCGCAGCGGTTGCAAACATTGGACTTACGACCTGCTTACGACCTTTCATGAATCCAGCCCCGGAATCAGCGCTTATGAATGCATTAGATACAGCTGAAATTCTTCATGTGCCAAAAACGTCGTTGACTTGTTAGTGTTATTATTTGCTCTTAAATTGTGAGAAACTATAATTCCACATGAAATTATTTACAATGACTAACGTGCTATAATTGATCCATAGCGAGTGGTGTGAGTGACCCCTCATAGTTTTATTTTTACGCATGCACAAATTAATCTTGTCCATGTTTTCATGCCATATATTTTAGGAGAGATTTTAGGATGTTTATGGGTGATTCCAGGCGAGATGAGATATCGATATCCACCGACCATTTTTCTTGAATTTTGAATTTTGCACACCTAATCGTAATGTTCATAATATGTCAGTCTGTGAATTTTTCAATCCACTGGCACCCACTGGTCAAAAGAAATGATCCGGTCAAAATAGACTTGGGGTAAAATTTGATCCTGGGTTGAACCGCCGCATATCGGCTACTATTTGCATCACTGACACGCTTGAAGTAAGTGAATTTCATTTCTAGAACGTTTGGCCAATATTCCTTGATGCTGCACATCGAGTTTCAGCCACATTGAGCAATATTATACCATTAGGATGAGGAAAGGATGGTCCCAACATGAGGCCTTTTTTGGATTGTTGTTGCAGAGTGTAATGCAGCGATGATGATTTTGGCCTCAAAAAATAAGAGCCCGCATTTCGCATTAAAAAATCAGTTTCGGTAAAGCATTATTGGGCAAACCTTCCAGAACTGATATTCACCTCAAGCGCGTCAGTGGTGCACAGCTACAGTTGACGAAAACCGGCGGTTAACATAAGGATCAAAATTTTTAACCCAAGCCATTTTTGACCCGGGTAATTTCTCTTGACCTATGGATGCTAGAGGATTGGAAATATTCAAACAATGGCATGTGACGTGCCAGGTAGGAATTGAGTATTAAAATATAGGTTTTCCACACCTCAGAATTCATATTTGCTGTCAAAAATGCAACATGAAACATATTTAGAAAAATTCCCGGATTATTTGTAATGTCCGCTTCTACCATCCTGGGGTAGGCCCCAGGCAAGCAGATTAAGAATGGCCTACTTATCAGTGGCCACCTACCCAAGAAGTCCCAGACCCGGATCTGTTGCCGTTTACAAGTTATTCCAACCCTTCTATATTTGGAGTTCCAGGTAAAGCATTACTCCTGAAAAGAGATTAGGGCCTACTTGGAAGGTCGAGAGTGGGAATCCTCTCGACAAGATTCCGAGGGGGGTATAAACCTATCGACATTATTCCGGTTCGACACTATTCCAGTAGGCGTTATTCCAGTAGGCGTTATTCCGGTAGGCGTTATTCCGTAGACACTATTCCAGTAGGCGTAACTCCGTACCGTAGGCGTTATTCCAGTAGGCGTTATTCCGTAGGCATTATTCCAGTAGGCGTTATTCCGGTAGACGTAATTCCGTAGGCGTAATTCCAGTAGGCGTTATTCCGTAGACATTATTCCTGTAGGCGTTATTCCGGTAGGCGTAATGCCGTAGACACTATTCCTGTTGGCGTTATTCCGTAGGCATTATTCCAGTAGGCGTTATTCCTACGGTCCGACCTGAACTACTATTTATTGTTGGTCGACAAACAGACTGTATTTTTGTAAGGAATTAAATTGTCACATTTTCTCCCAAGCCTTTTGGACACCTTTCCAAACACATGGAAGAATGGTACTAAATACAGGTGATAACACTGGGGAACAAATTTTTGGTTGAGTTGATACCAGCACGTTTTCTTATCTAATTTGAGTGTGCTGAATGTAAATCTGATTTTAGTTTTTCTCTGTAAGCTCTCGATTTCCTATAATTAATTTTTTTCAGTTAGTGTGACATTTTGATGCCTGTCGCATGATGACATGATCTCTCTGAGGAATTCATGGTCATAGTCTTAAAATTAGGCTTAAACAACTGTCTTGGTAAAGATATATTCTTTTTTACTCACAAAAAAGTTGTAGGTGCATCACAATATGCATTAGAGTTTGAACAAAGTCAAAATATATCAAAAAAGAATTGCAAATTTTTAAATCCTATAATTTGAAAACTTGTAGGCATATCTTAATGATTTAAGTTTTGAATTGCTAAGAAATGTCTAACGTTTTGGGCTCACTTTAGTTTGTTTCGATATGAGCTTCATTTGTCGCTCAGCAAATGTAAATATGGTAATTGGTGTCGTGCCTAACCAGCTCAGACATATCATGTCTGGTGTTACTGTTGCAATATTTTCCCGTAGCTGCTGATGATGCCAGATCTTTTCACCATACATGTATCCCCACAAAAAAGTCAATTAGGGTAAGATCTGGGCTTCTGGGGGGCTAGGCATTGGGAAACTTCTCATTCAAGACTTCACACACTGGGAGGCTGAACAAGTGAAACTTTCCTATGGGAGGTTTGTTTGGATGCGGCTACTTTTCAAGTGCATCATCAAGAACAATGTGTGTGGTGTAAAGACCACCTACGGGTTAGGATCACAAAGGTTCCAGATAAGATTGAGCGGGTTTGGCTCGAGACCGAATACATTTTTTTAAAATTTCTCGAGTGACAAATGAAGCTCATATCGAAACAAACTAAGGTGAGACCAAAACTTTAGACATTTATTAACATTTCAAACCATAAATCATTTATACAGGGTGTATCAGAACTCTACCGTAAGCCATGTGCCAATGGCATAAGGGGCACCAGAGCATCATTATATGTAGAGGGGTCATCATGTCTAGGCAGCCACATCACGTAGATAATAATTGATCATTTGCGAAGTAGCGATTGCGCTTAAGCGGGATTGTAGAATAGCAGTGCATCTGGGGGGAACTGCATTCTAAGAGCCCTTAGTGACTACCCCAATAGCAGTGTGGCAGTAGCCCCCCAGAAAATAGCTGCGACATCACCTGTGATGCGATTGGCGGCTGAAGGTTTGCATACCTGCCAGGATATTTTATACCTATTGGTTGAGGTCAATTATCTCGGTCATGCGGCGGCCCAGGCCTATGATTCCGATACTGTAAATGATCATCAGCTGACCATTACGCCATTGGCATATGGCTTACGGTAGAGTTCTGATACACCCTGTATATGTCTACAAGTTTTCGACTTATGTGGTTTTAAAATTGGGACATTCTTTTTCGAAATTTTGTACTTTTCCCAAACTAATGCATATTGTGATGCTTGAAAACAGGCGCGTAGGAACGAATTTTTTCATGGGGGGGGCAAACGGTTTGGGGGACGTAGAAATTAACATACACAGCAATAAGGCAGGCACGTAGGCAGAAAAATTTCGGGTGGGGACCCATTTCATAAGCACTAGGGGAACAAGTTGGAAAGGGCGGGGAGGAAGCCCGCCGCAGGTGGAAATTTTTGGGTTCAAGGTCACACGAGCTTAGGTGAATGTGGGAGATTTGAATGGGTGTGTATTTGATGAAATTGGAAGCACTTTAACAAAAAAATCATGAATTAGTAATTTCTAGTGTTATTTCCGGCTATTTCAAACGTTTCGTGCCCCCCTGCATACGCCACTAAGGATCATTCACATCACTGCAACGGGAAGGCGGGTAGTGCTCCCGACATTACTTTGACTCCCTTTTCCGATGAGGAATTGCTTACTATTAAGTATTTAAGCCTGGAGCTGGAGGTTCGTCAGTAGCGTCACAAGTAGCAGTTAATTTTTAATTTTTAATAAAAAAATATTTTAACCTTTTTTTTTTGGGGGGNGGGGGGGGGGGCTGGCAGGTCTCGCACACCCTGCGCACCCCTATAAATCCGGCACTGCAAGGGGGAGATGTTAGGGGAGGGGGTGAGGGCAGAAAACATTTGGAATTTCTATTACTGAAAACGATGTTTAAGCATAGATGTCATGAAAACTTGTGATTTGAAAACGAAACAAAAATGACAATTTTCCGGCTACAATTTTCACAAAAACCAGTGTCAGCTGTCAGGCAGTGCCGCATACAGAATTTAATTTTGGGCGAAGCTGCAACTGATTACTTACTTCACTACTTCAGCATGCCTAACAAAGCACCTGACCACCTGTGATATGAATTCCCCCATTCTGGTGTAGTTTACTAACACGAATTCTCAATTTTGTTGTTGGAACATGAAATGTATTTATTATTAATTTCAAAACAAATACAACACGAGTACAAATTACATTTTTCATTGCCGAATAGTTCTGCTATACAGTGTCAGTACGAGCTGCAAATGAGAAAGAGTAGTAAAGAAAGTTCAAACAATTCAAAGGAACAAAGGTTTTTTTTTCATTTGATGTGCATAATTCATGGATAATTCGTGGGGGGGGGCAAAACCCAGTGTTTGTCCCCCCATTATAAATCATGGGGGGGCAGCTGCCCCCTCTGCCCCCCCGGTTGCTACGCCACTGCTTGAAAACATTCCCATCAGTACTTAATGCCTTCACGAACTGTTTCATCAAGCCTAGCTTGATATGGTAGCTCGAAGCCTAATTCTAACGTTACCCCCAGTGTAAATCGCAATGGGTGTCCTTTTCCCCCCGAAAATCACAAGTTTCAAATTGCATGAAAACTAGAGCATGTAGAGGAAAACCGATTTCAGATTTGAAATCAACGTTGAAAGACTACTTGGAATCAGTTGAAAAATCTCATGCAACAGGGGGAAAAATTATTTTTGTTCCCCAGTGTAATCATTATTCAAAGGGTAGTGTACAATGATTACAGACAAGATCCAGCCCAAGCCAAAGGCCCAAGCCTTTCTGAACTCAAACAACTTACTCGTATATTACCCAATTGGACCGAAGCAGTTTGGCGGAGTGGCTATAGGGTCGTCCGACTGCTAATCGGGAGGTCCTGGGTTCGAGCCCCGGGGCCGGCAACTATGACCGTGGTTTTCTGTGGTTTCCCACGGTCCCTCCAGGAGAATTCCGGGGTTGCTTCCTAATTAAAAAGGCCACAGCCGCCTCCTTCCTTCCCTATCCTATCCCAAAAAGCAAAAAGTAAACTACATGTAAGCAAGAGTTCCAGACAAAACAAAAATCCCCCCTAAAGAGCCAAAAAAGGCTGATAGCGGGGTAAGATATTATTATTATTATTATTATTATTATTATTATTATTATTATTATTATTATTATTATTATTATTATTGCCCAATTGGGAGAATCGGTGCTCCATTAGGGAGGTGGAATACCACCATTTTACCACTCAATTTTTTCTGAAATTTCTTCACACATGGATGGGGCCAGGATAGGGAAGGAAGGAAGCTGCTGTGGCTTAGAACTCAAACAACTTTGTTCTATTCAAAGGGACACCAATCTAACTCCTTAATCATGGTTCCTTAACCCCTTCAGCCCCAGATCGGCCCGAACCACACAGTTTTTGGCTTACGCGTACTCCGAAGATACGGACAAGATATTTTGCAAATAATAACAGCTACACTTACGAGATCTGGGAAAACCCTATGAATGTGTCTGGAACCATTTTACTCGTCTAGAAGTCCCTAAATTAATTTCCAAAAAAGGGCTATAATAACTCGAAATTGGACTACTGCCGCCCAACTTTTAGGCTGATTTAATTATGAAATGCGTTAAAATATGCGGAATAACAACTTTGAGAACCATACCAGAGGAATATGTGCTGAAATCGTCGTACTTTGCGAGAAATTAATTATTACTTATTTGCAGCTTTCTGGCACTACGGAAAACTCCGCATACGGTTCTCCAAGGTTCTCTAGGTAGTACATATTCAGGATATTTTAACATATTTCATAATTTTAATATTTCTTATGTAATATGTTAAAATATCCTGAATATGTACTATATACGTCATATTGTTTTATACCCCCCGCAAACGAGCTTTATCCTGGCTATCCTACGCAACCCACACGACATGATAACAGAAGCGAGTCAGCGGCAACAGGGCTTGGGGGGTGTTGCTCAGCTACGGAACCAGGTGGGGGTCGCTGGGCTGACCTTGCGTACCCCGTAAGCGATAAAGCCTTTTTTTTATATTTGTTGACTTGCCCATGCCGGAGGATAAATATAACCATCGTGTCCTTTCACTAAATGCGCGCATACGAGCTTGATGGCTGCATTCTGCATATAATCAGATATCATTGAACTTATAGGGAGCATTCTGTTTGCTTTTGTGTGCTGCTGCAATTAACTAATTGTTGCATTTAAAAGGAGCGTGGGAAGGGGGGGGGGGGGGAGTCATTTGAATGATAATAACCCATCAAACAAGAGCGAATGCCAGCTAAGGCTGTGGATGCCTCAGGGGTTCGAAGCCCGTCTGGAGCCACAGCTGGATTATTTTTAATAATTGTTTTCTTCTGTTAATATTTTTTTCACCCCGGCATTGTCCTCAAATGATGATTTTACAGATCCCCTGTCTAAGACTAGTATATATTGGCCAGAAATATCCCCCGGACGTAATTATTCGTCCCTTGACCTACCCTTAAACCCGCGCGAATTTTGGCGGTGTGGACACGGGATTATTCGGCATAAACGAACAAGATATTGAGCACCCATTCCATGGTTCCATGGTGCAATTTCATAGGTCTGACACGATACTTCTGAGGAAGTAAAATAAAGACACTGGGATGCCCACACACAAAAGCTGGCAGTAAGCAGCAGGGCAAGACACTCTCAAATACTATACAGGACATGTCTGTAAGATGCCAACAAAATTCGTGCTAACGACGGCAATGTTATAGCATTTACTTTGGGATGCAATCTGCTTCCCTGTCGGCTCTCTCTCTCTCTCTCATCAGCGACCAGATCAAAAGCAAGTTAGTTAATAATCATCGTGAAATATTAAATACCACGTGGTCTTGTTTCCAATATTCATGCTGAAATTTTCATGCAGTCAATGAAGCGTAATGCAGACGCGAAATGTTATATACCAACAAGAACGCTTGTCCCCAAAATAATGAAAATAAGGCCGAGGCCTACTGCACTGCTTCATTGCTATTCTTATGAAGGTTATAGGCCTACTTTATATATTCAGTCTTGAAAAGAGGGAGCCACATTTCGAATTATGAGTGACAATTATTTGAGTAACACCCTTGTTTTCCCAATTGAATAAAGAATTTGTGTAATATTATTCTTGTGTGTATGACAACAATCGCCGGCGGAGTAATTATGATATGTAGGCCTAATGATGGAGCAGCATAGTAAGTTGAACTCATAGAACGTGAGTTTTGGGTACCCTAAATAATACATGGGGCCAATAAGTGCTGGCGCCGGAGTGCGGCATTTCAATTCACATGTGAATTTTGCAATTTGACTTGGGATGAGTCCGTATATAAAACGGGCTGTGCTGGGTACGCCAATTCATTGCAAGATGCCGAGACCATTGAGCAGGGACATTCGCAGCAGAGTAATTGGTAAGCTTGAAATTTGGTGCAATAATACTTTTGCATACATTTTTTATCTAAAAGAGTGTAATATATTCATGTCGTTATTTGCAGAACTAAGGCGCACGAGAGGATTGGGATATGGGGCAATAGGAAAGCAACTCCTACTAAGCAAGGCAACGGTGCAGAGCATTTGTAAGAGATACGAAGAAAACCTGCAGGATTTACAGGATGAAGATGAGGCCATGACTGCTACTCTAACCCCGCAATATAAAGGAAGGTGAGAGAGAATCCCGCTGGATAAACTTATTATATGAGAAGCTGTCATCAACCTGACGAGTCCTTATTGAGTTTGACCGATACGAAAATTGACAAAATGTAGATGGCAATATTGCATGCGATGATCTAATGGGGACGATTTCTTGTAAGTGCTGCAACATATCTATTGCAGATGTGGTAGGCCCCGATTGACGACAAGTCTGGAGGATCAGCAAATTGCTGAACTGAGCCAGATGGGGGACCTTCCGAGGCCAATGGCTCCGCAGATTCGACGGGAGTTAGATCTGGTAGAAGTCGTGTCAGTGCGCACTATTCAGAGGCGTCTCATGGAGGCTCGACTGCGGTGTAGAACAGCGGCCCAAAAGCCATTGCTGACAGTGGCGAATCACCGTGATAGACTGGCATTTAGTGGTATGTTACTATTTGCGCAATTCTAACATTAAGATATAATACACTGCCGATATAGTCATACCATGGGTAGCCTATTTTTGCCCATCCCGCTCCACTGGTCTATAAACTCACATGAGTATGTGCTGCCACATTACGCGATAATATCGCATTATCATTTTTTCCTTCATTAAATAGAGAGCTACAGGAACTGGACAGCGGAGGACTGGAGCAATGTTGTCTTCATGGACGAGTCATCCGTTGAAATTGGCTGGAGGGGAAAGATGAGGGTACGGCGACTGCCGGGAGATCGGTACGACCCACGATATCTCCAGATTGTGCAACGGAGTGGACGTTTTTCTGTGGCTGTTCTCTCCTGGATGTCTGTGAAGTCTCTGGGACCCGTCATCCCAATATCTGGACATATGAATGCGCAGAACTACGTGCAGATTCTGGAGGAGGAAGTCCTGCCTCATCTCCTGCAAGATTTCCCTGATGGTTGCTTTTACGTTGTGCAGGATCGGTCTCCAATACACACTGCCCGTGTAGTGCAGCACTGGGTAGGTCTTTGGCGAGAAGAATTGTAAGTTATGGGATTAATCATGCAGTACTACCACATATGCACTTCCATTTCAGACCCAGAACAATCCTGCACTCAACTTCTTGGAGTGGCCTCCCAAGGGGTGCGACTTGAACCCAATTGAAAATGTCTGGGGCCTCCTGAAGAGGGGCCTCTCTGGATGTCGATTCGCCAATAGGGATGCCCTCTGGGACGGCCTCCAGGAGAAGTGGTCCAGCCTCCAAGGAGACGAGGAGCTTCGCCGGAATCTCATTGACAGCATGCCGCGGCGGCTGGAAGGAGTAATCCGGCGGGGTGGGGGCTGGACCAAGTACTGATGGGCAGTGCCAATTGGAGACCGAAACTGCACAGGAGAGAAGCAACCATCAGGGTTTTCTTCGAGGAGAGACGGCAGGACGTCCTCATCCAGAATCTTGACGTCGTCGGCATGATTCGTCCAGATATTGGTATATCCTCCTGAGACCTGGTGTTGTCATATGTCGACATGAGCAAAAGATTTTTTTGGCGCCAACCAGTGATGCCAACAGAACTGTAATAGGCTGGTATCCCATGGTTACAATCTGGCCTCAATAGCTGTAGCCACCTAGCGTCGAATATCTGGCTTGGGCCGCAAAAATTAAATCGCGGACAAAATGGCGGATTCCGCTGCTGAAGCTTAGGCGCTCATCTGATAAGTTTTATTTTTTTACTCATATTTAGAATGTGATTTTCGCAATGCAGTGAATGTCCTGGGATTCGCAAGGAATGTGTCTTAGGAACTGCGAAAAGATGATTCTGTGACAATCTTTGTTGCTGTAGAGAACTGGTCATTTTCTTTTCTTCCTGAGACAAAATGTCCATTTAAATGGACATCCGAAAAATGGCATTTTTAGCTGAATGGGTGTGACTTTTCTTTACGTGCCTGTACCTATACACCCATAAGGAAGTGGGCTTTTCACTGTGCAGTTCAGTTTCAAAATCTAGAATAGCAAGGTACAACTTTAGCGGGTAAGAAGGGAAGGAGCAAGCCCCATGCCTGGAGTGGTGGCGTTAAAAAATGATTTCATTTATCTTTAATTGTCTTCTGAGAGGAATTTCTACCACTAATTCCACAAATTAATTTTAAAAACAATGTTTGGAGGATAGAGCACTATGTGAGTGATCCATTAAGTGGTATTTCAATTTTCAGCTTTCATCCGTTCTGCTTTTGTAGCACCAATTGGGTCCTAATGTTCCCATTGGTTGTTTGTCGCCATTTTTGTCGATATTTTAAAACTAAAATTTTTTTCTTGTTTCTTATTGGGAACATGTTCAGAAAATGCAATAGGAACTGACATTGCGTTAAAAAATTCTTCTCAGGTCTCAGGAGGATATGACGATTATGACCTGTTCCCGCGACTTCACAGACATTCAGAAGGAGAGGGCCACAAGACATCCGTTGCACATTCTGGAGATTGTGTGGGTCACCGTTCTCTTTCCCCTCCAACCAATCTCAATGGATGACTTGTCCATGAACACGACATTGCTCCATTGCATCTTCGTCCACTTCAAAGAATGCCAGCAGCATACCATCACGGAGTTTCGCCTCTGTCAAGATTGAGCCAAAGCTACACCCAGAGCCTCAGAATAGTGCGTTCAGATGCGACTTTTATCAGATCCTAGTCTTGACGGATCTGAGGAGCCTTAGCATTGGTCTTGGGAGCTCTCCCATTTGTTATGCAGGGGCTACCACACCTTTCCTAGCGTCGTCTATATCCTTGTCTCTTCATCTTCCTGTAATTCCTTCGAGTTTTCTTCATGCTCTGCACCGTTGCTTGCATATTGCACCATATCCCAATCCTCTCGTGCACCTGAGTTCTAAACCCAGAACTGAGAATTTGATTGAATGTCCATGATAATGAATCGTGTAAACTTGGCATTGTTTCTGTTCATGATTTAAGAGACAGATAAGTTTTTTTGTGACTACAGTATTAGAAATAAAAAGGACACAACATTTCGATGTATTTCTGTGTCAATTATTATTACCCTTTGCAGAGGACGGATCAGCCAACATTAACTAGACTTCCTCCTAATCTACTAACCACTTTTCACCATCGCACAACACACTGTCAAGAGCTTGAGCATGAGGCAAGCGACATTCTTTAGTATCTAAAAAAAATACAAAAAAAAACAAGTCAACGAGGGTGGGAGGTAAGATAGAAGAGACGATGCATGGGGAGGAATATTTTTGTCGTGACTGTTGATCGTTGCCGACATTTTTTTGGGCATGGCTCTTCGCAATGTAATATTGTAAATAAGAACTGGAAGAAATATTTGACTCTTGCATTGCGACAGTTGTTTTTTTCAACACTGGAACTACGGTAGTCCGAAACCATGATCACTACCTCATCTTTCCGGAATCTTCCTTTGCAGCTGTATTGACATTTTTGTCACATTGCAAAATCGTTCCAGCAACATGACAAATTGAAGCTATATAAGATGATGTTCTTCATTCATTGCCTTCAACTTATTTCCTGATGGTTTCATTGCTTCATGTGCTGCTTCCGGTGTCCCGAGAGAGAGAGAGAGAGAGAGAGAGAGAGAGAGAGCCGACAGGGAAGCAGATTGCATCCCAAAGTAAATGCTATAACATTGCCTTCGTTAGCACGAATTTTGTTGGAATCTTACAGACACGTCCTGTATAGTATTTGAGAGTGTCTTGCCCTGCTGCTTACTGTCAGCTTTTGTGTGTGGGCATCCCAGCCTTTATTTTACTTCCTCAGAAGTATCGTGTCAGACCTATATAATTGCACCATCATGGAACCATGGAATGGGTGCTCAATATCTTGTTCGTTTATGCCGAATAATCCCGTGTCCACACCGCGCGGGTTTAAGGGTAGGTCAAGGGACGAATAATTACGTCCGGGGGATATTTCTGGCCAATATATACTAGTTTTAGACAGGGGATCTGTAAAATCATCATTTGAGGACAATGCCGGGGTGAAAAAAATATTAACAGAAGAAAACAATTATTAAAAATAATCCAGCTGTGGCTCCAGACGGGCTTCGAACCCCTGAGGCATCCACAGCCTTAGCTGGCATTCGCTCTTGTTTGATGGGTTATTATCATTCAAATGACTCCCCCCCCNATTATATGCAGAATGCAGCCATCAAGCTCGTATGCGCGCATTTAGTGAAAGGACACGATGGTTATATTTATCCTCCGGCATGGGCAAGTCAACAAATATCAAAAAAAAAGGCTTTATCGCTTACGGGGTACGCAAGGTCAGCCCAGCGACCCCCACCTGGTTCCGTAGCCGGGCAACACCCCCCAAGCCCTGTTGCCGCTGACTCGCTTCTGTTATCATGTCGTGTGGGTTGCTTAGGATAGCCAGGATAAAGCTCGTTTGCGGGGGGTATGAAACAATATGACGTATATAGTACCTAGAGAACCTTGGAGAACCGTATGCGGAGTTTTCCGAAGTGCCAGAAAGCTGCAAATGAGTATTAATTAATTTCTCGCAAAGTACGACGATTTCAGCACATTCCTCTGGTATGGTTCTCAAAGTTGTTATTCCGCATATTTTCACGCATTTCATAATTAAATCAGCCTAAAAGTTGGGCGGCAGTAGTACAATTTCGAGTTATTATAGCCCTTTTTGGAAATTAATTTAGGGACTTCTAGATGAGTAAAATGGTTCCAGACACATTCATAGGGTTTTCCCAGATCTCGTAAGTATAGCTGTTATTATTTGCAAAATATCTTGTCCGTATCTTCGGAGTATGCGTAAGCCAAAAACTGTGTGGTTCGGGCCGATCTGGGGCTGAAGGGGTTAATGGTTGAGTGACTAGCCTCTTAAAACAAGTGTGCATAAAAGAAATTGAATAACACATCATGGTGGAACTCACCATATGTTTATGCACAGGGCCAAGTTGAATATACCGGTAACTCTGGCAAAAATCACAGGGTGGGTAGAGGCCCCGTAGGCAAGTATTTTGAGCTTCAGTACCCATGTCCGGATATGCCCCCGTACGCGGGTACGGCCGTTTCCACCTTTGGTCTGTTGTGCCTGGTGGGTAGGCAACCCATCGTACTCGAAGGTTGTGTCCAAGGTTTTATTTTTTTTATTTTTTTATATATTTTTTTAAAAAAAGGAGATAATTAATTATCATTTGAAATTAATTTAAATTAATTAATTATCATTGAAACAGTGCAAGCAACACTATAGGCCAGAATAAATAAAAGAATAACACAGCTTAATTGCTGGGAAATGATGGCCAATATTAGCATGCGCTGCAGTCCACCATGCGTTTAAAAACAAACCGGTGTCAAAGGTTGTACAACTTACGGATGTTCGCACCAGTGCTGCCAGCTCACCAATTCCATCTTTGTGACATTAGCCCGCTCACTGTCGCCAGCAATTGAATCGGTGATTTTGAAAAGGGCAACATTCAACAAACCCTTTTTTTTTCAGGACACAAGAAAAACTGAATATTATTTAAATGGTGCTCTCTATCAAAAATGTGAAATAGCAGTTTTGTTCTGAAAGTCACAGTGTATTAAACCACAGTCACCTGTTACCCACCCATCGCTTCACATTGTTGCAATATGGAATGCAAATTGTTGGAATAGTGCCCTTTTCAAAATCACTGTATTACAATGCATATGTAAAGGAGTTGTATTGTGTACATATTTGATTTCCGCCTGGGAGTTACCTTTCGCCTGCGTCAGGAGGGTCTCTGATCTGCACCTTGGAGGACCTCCAAGGTGCAGATCAGAGACCCTCCTGACGCAGGCGAAAGGTAACTCCCAGGAGGCCCCTCCCAGGAGACAGAGTGCCAGACACCTGGTGTCTGGCAACCTAATCTCCTGGGGAACAGCACATAGCTACGACATTGCACCTTGCACCCATGTTCCCTCCCCAAAAATCCCACTCCGTACCCAATGTCCTTGTTTCCCTGCACCGGAGTGAAGTTAACTTAGAAAATTGAGGAAAAATGGTGGTGTACCAGCCCCCTATAGAACCCGTAAGGGTCATCACAGGGTACAACAAAAAATTCAAAAATAATAATAATAATTTGATTTGAAACGTACTCGTACAAACATGAGATAATCACAGTGTTATCAGTCCTCTTTTTCAGAGTCACTTTCTTTCTCCTCAGTCTGCCATGTCATGATATTGTGATGCCAGGTTCTGGGTGACTCGCATCTATGTCACAGGGAGGTACACGGACGGCTTACTGTGTACCGTCCGGACCTGGTCCAGGCTTCCGCCAACCGCGTACGGTCAGTGAGAGGGAAGCGCTTTTGGTATCACCCAATAGGTACGCCTTCTACTGCGGTATAACGGTCAAGCGGTGCAGATGCCCGCGGTCTGACCGTCACACCGAGTAGTAAGGTGGTATACGGTACGGGAAGATAGTCCGTACGGTGCAGATGCCTGCGGTACGGATATCCCCCTTACCACTCGCTGAATAGTCAGTGGTGCAGATGCCTGCGACCGACCGTTCAACCAGTGGTACCGTTACCTGTACCGGTATGCCAGTTAACAACGAACAACATTTGGATTTCCAGCGTAGACCAGTTCATCGCAGTCAACCACCACCAGCTAGGAGGGGAGACCCTCTCTCCTCGCTGTCTCCAGACTGACCGCTTCACTTGGCCTAGGCACCTTTATTTAACACCTCTGTTAGTTTACATTTTTATCAGGTCACCAGCATAACGGCCCTAGGTAACAGAAATTAGCACAACAACCCTAGGTAACCAAAATTAACAAGTACATAACAAAAGATGGTAACCGAAATTAACCAGTACATTATATAATAATACACATCACAATATCATCATAATTCATAATTCAGAGTCACTTTCTTTCTCCTCAGTCTGCCATGTCATGATATTGTGACGCAACGGTGACGCACGGTTATAAACTCATCATGAGGTTGTATGAGGTCCCGGCTGGTTCGCCAGCGACGGTACTCTCTTCCTCGAGTGGTCCTCGGACCTGACTCGCATTTCTTGGTCGGACGGGGTGCTTGGGAGAATATCCCACCCCCGTCCCTGGGTTGGACCCGGCATTGCAGTGCAGCCGGGGCCAGCCCTCCTCTCCCCCACCCTTCTCACCCACCCCTACCTTGGAATCCCACACCTTCCTCTCCTACCCCCGGCTGCCAAGGCTCGACTCAGACAGAGCCATACAAGCTGGGTAACCCTTCCTACCAACCAACCAACAAAATATCATCATAAAAGGTGATGTATGTAGTTTGAATCTACATACTTCATCACCTTGGATATGTCGTCTAGCTTTTGAGACTTTTGAGACTTGACTGACACCCCCCCCCCCCC